>QZLH01001092.1:16938-28813 GCA_003833135.1 Oehlia diaphana | reverse complement strand
GATCAGATAAAAGAGAAGAATTTGTTCAAAGAGAATGTTATAAAGACTGCAAGAGAGATCACTGGTATGATGGGTTTAAAGTTAGATGACATAGATTTTAGTGTTAGCAGTGTAAATAAAGATAGACAAACTGAAGTTTTGTTCAAAGAAATACAAAAAGCTAATGCTAAACAGATGACTAAGGGTGATTTTTTAAAATTGGATGATAAATTGAGAGAGCCTTTGGATGCGAATGGTCACGTGACCAACAAGGGAATGGAAGGTACTTATAAGGATTTAAGTCAGAAAGAAATTGCTGGAGAGGTTCCAGTATCTGCTGAAGAGATAGAAATATATAACAAGGTAAATCAAGCTTGTTCATCACATTTACCGCCTGAAATAAAAACAGAGAAAGTTGTGGTAGACGAAAAAATTGGACAAAAGCGAGGAATTGAGTAGAGGTCTAGAGGAATGGTTAGTAGTGAAGGTTCTGAAGATAGCAGTGAATCAGAAAATGGTGAGACAACTTTAGAAGGGAAAAACAGGTAATGGAAGGAGGAAAAAGTAAAAAAGGGAGTAAAAGTAGGAAGTCAAAGAAAAAAAGTAAGAAGGGATGGTAAGTAGGTAAGTAAAGATTCATTGGTAATAAAGTGTGTTAGCTTAAATTTTAATTAAAAAGGGTTAAATTAAAATTAAAAGATGGCTAGCGTTAGTATAGTTGATAGAATTTATAGTTAAATTTTTATATATTTGTAAAATATTTTTGTTTTATTATGTTGGTTTTTGAAAGTTTTAGATTAGTTACTTTACATAGCGTCTAAATTGTGATAGGTTGTTTTATATAATTATCACAATATTAATAAAGAATAAATTTGGAAAAAAAAAAAAAAATAGTATAATGATCAATACTCAATCATGATCCCTAATTCTATATAGGTCTAAAAGTAAGTTTATTATTAATTTTGCATGGCAATTCTATATTTAATTTATTATGATAGAAAGAATTATCTAACATATTTCAATTTGAACACGGATGAAGTTTTTTAAATGATACCATATATCGCAGGCCATAGTACCCCATGTGTAGTATCCTTTTTCTGAAAAAATCTCCGTTTTCTTTTGATTTTACTATTTAAACAATCTAATTTTACTCAGGCTGTTAACACATTTAAATATTTTTTTGAATATATTACAAGTTTTTAAAACCCTTCATTTATAATAAAAGTTTCGTACATCCTTGGGTACAGCATCAACTGACCCAAAATTTGCAAGATACCTGGCTGTGATATATAGTAAATTAAGTAAAATGGGAAGTTTTTAAATTATAAAATACGATAAAGTTTATTAATTATATAACAAAGCATTAATATTATAAAAAACTATGACTACAAACAAAAAAAAAGAAAATTTTAGTTTGTTAATAATCATGAAATATGTTTTTATAAAAAATCATTTTATATAACTTCATAATAAATTGAATATGATGACTATAATATAACAAATATGTTTAATGGATTACTTTTTACAATTTTTAAAATCATATTCCTAACGAATCGGCTAATTATAGCAATATATATACAGTATATATATATTCTTATATTATGAATTAAAAAAAGTCAACATAAAATCGTAATAATTAGTAAAACAAGCTAATTTGATTATAAAAAAAGTTGCTTTTTATAATTTAAAATTGTTTTTTTTTTTTAAAAAAAAAAATTAATATATTTATAATTTACGACCATTCCCAATTTTTTATCTGACTTATTTACCTGTCCAAGCCGGCACACGATTTTTCGTTAAACCCGGATTTTCGTAATTCTGGCCAAAATCGTCTTAATTCTGGCCGAAATTAAACTGGCCAATATTAAGTTGGCCGATTTTTTTTGTTTTTACAAATTGATATACAGTAATAATAGTCCGGGTCCGGGTTTTAATATATTAAGTCCGGGCCGGGCAATTTAGGTTAATTTCCAAGTGCGGGCCGGGCCGGGTTGTATACGGTTTTTGTAACACTATGCGGTATAAAATAAACGCGACGTACAGGGTTAGCCAAATTAAGGATTATTTATATTTTGTGAAACAAATGGAAATCTCTCTCCGAATTAAGAACTAAAACGTAAATAGAGTCGTTTAACAATTTTGAATTTTCGCTATTATGGCAACCATTTGAAATGATTTAGTTTATGCTGCGTATATACGAGCACATGCATTGCTTAATATTTATGACAACATAGAAAAACAAATTGAACTTGCAAAACAAACTATTCTTGCTGATAAATCTCTTACAAAAGATGAAAAGTCAACAGTAATAAAAATTTTCAATGAAGATTATGATTATACTAAGATTTTTTTAAATGAAGGGAAAAGAAGGATTTGTGAAAACTGTCAAGAAGAATGTTTGGCAACATTATACTGTGAATTTTGTATTAGAAATTATTTAAAATCAAAATTTTCAAATTGGACATCTGGAAGTAATGATATTAATGATTTAATACAGAAACAAACAGAATCATGTTCTCCAAAATTTATAATTGAATGGATTCCATATAGCAATTTACAAAACATTAAATATTTAACTAAAGGTGATTGCTCTGAAGTTTATTTGGTGGACAATATGATGAATGGAATTCTACAGAACAACAATTAATAAGATATGGGTCTGAACAAGTTATACTTAAAGAGTTAAAAAATGTTGAAAGTGCTAATAGAAATTGGTTCGATGAGGTATGTTAAGTGAAAAAGTATTTTGATAAATCGAACTATGTTTATTTGGCAAACTTTTTCGTAGTCCAAATCTCACCTAAATGTCCGGATATAGTACAATGTTATGGTCTAACTCTAGATCCATCAAATGGAAATTATATGCTTGTAATGAGAAAATTAGATACAAATTTAAGAGAATATTTACAGCAAAATCATAATCAACTTACATGGAAAGAAAGAATTAAAATCGCTAGAGATGTAATAAGATCACTTAGTAGGATTCATAGAGAAATGCAATTCATAGAGATTTACATTCAGGAAATATACTTTATAATCAACATACTAATTTTTGGTTTATTAGTGATCTTGGATTTTGTGAACCTGCTGATAAGCCATTAGAAAGATATATGGAAATTTTACATCGCACCAAAGTTATTGTTGGAAAAGGATATACTAAAGCATCTGATATATATAGTGTTGCAATACTATTGTGGGAAATTTCATCTGAACAATCACCTTTTGTTAATTATAATGATGATTATAGTCTTGCAATGGATATTGTTAGTGGTATGAAACCAAAGATTTTATCAGGAACTTCTTCAAAATATAAAGAATTAATGGAACAATGTTGGGATGCTGATCCGACAAAAAGACCTGATATTTATATAATTAGATATAAAATAAGGGAAATTAATAGATTAATATTACCTAAACGTAACAGATAAAAACAAAAGTATTTTTATAAAATTCTTAAAAAATTTTGAAAAAACCAATAATTTAGATAAAAAATGATTTAGAAATATTGAGTTGTTATTATACAAGTAGTAGATTATCTACAAGTAAAGTTTATCAATTTGATCAATATGACAATTTACTTGAACCAAGAAATGCAACTGAAGGTATAATTAATAATTTTCTTCTAGATTTATTAAATTGATTTTTATTATTTTTTTTTAAAAAAAATATACATAATAGAAGAGCAAGAAGGTTAGTATATATTTGATATTTTTTTTATTAAATGTTTAATTTTTTATAATATGACATTATTTTATTTTTAAAAAGCATATCATAGCAAACCCTATAATTTTAATATTCCCGAAGATAGTGAGTATTTTTTTATTTGTAATATCATTATATGATTACATTTATAATCAAAGCTCTCTTTTCCAGTTGATGATTTAAATCTGAATAATGATAGTGCATCAAAAACAACTAGTAATTTTAAAGGTTAATGTTTAATATCAAAACTTTATTTATAATATTCATGTAAACATGTCAGATATTAATTTTCATTTAAAATGTAGGAAAGAGTAAAGCATTATCTAAAGTATTTCAAAAATTGCGTCTAGGATCAGGAGATAGTAAGTAATTAATATATAAATATGACTACTCAATATAATTAACTTTATATTTTTTTTAGATAATCAAGGAAAAGAAATTGCAAAACAGCAAAATAAAGAAACAAGATGTAGATGGTATGTAAAGCTTATAAATTTTATACTAACAATAATTATTTTAAATATTCTTATTACTCTCTTTTATTTTATAGATAATGAAGAAGATATTTAATAATGGTAATTTAATTTAATTGTTATGAAATAATTTCAAGAATTTAATATTGAAATACCAATTTTATTTATTTTAGACGGTTTTTAAATTATTCTAATATCAATACCATTGAATTTTGTATGTATTACTATAATATTTGGCTAGTTGAAGTGTCTCTGTATTTTTTTATTATTATTTATTTTTTATTCAGGCTAAATTTATTACCTTTTTTTGATTTAATATTAGATTACGTAATAATATTTCACAATTCATATCATCCGAATAATTTTGTTATATAAATGTTGTCACATATGGAAATTGGGCGTTGATATCTAATCTTGATAATCTTTTAAAAACATAATAAAATTTTATATAAGAAAAACATTCCATATTCTTGCAAATAGTACGTTAATCGTGATTGTAATATTTATTTAATTTACTATATATATATATGAAATATTGATTATCTAATGCTTCGCTATATATGAACTGAATAATTTCCATTTTTTTTTATTTTTTAGCATATAAATAGGACATCTAATGATGCGGAATCTAAGAATTAGATGCATGAATTTTAATGGAATAATAGTTTAAAATCCACGAAGTATATTTCATCTTTTCACGTGGTGTGATTTGATAAATTGATCTTCATCAGCATTACTCATTTTATTAATTATTTTTTTTTTAATATTCCTTTTAATTTTTCTTTTTTAGAAAAGGTAACATTATTTAATTATGGAACTATAAAATTTGATCTTCAGATTGTAATATTTATTAATGCTTCAGATATCACTAGTTGAGTCAAAAAATTTTTTTTCGCTTCTGAATAAAAGATTATTCATTCTAGAAAAGATTTTCTATTACTTCCATACGCCCTGTTAAGATCACTATATAGATAATATATTCTACAACGGAAGACCGGTATAATCGTGCACATCTTAACATATATCGATCTTATCTCGCCAAAAAGAAGCAGGCATTTACATCTCATATATTGTATGATATCATTAACGATCATCGTATTGTCATTATCTAGTACAAACGATCCACAAAATATTAATTAATATTAATTTGCAGTACGATCTTGTCGTTCATTACGCCATTATCCCATAAATAGGTGTTTACTACAAGAAATATACAAATGTGGCTTTTGGACGGTTAGATGTTAATTTGAAAAAATAAACTAAAATGATATTATCTCATGTCGCTACTACCTTCAATATCCATGACGTTTGAATTGTAATCGAAATGGTAAAATTTTCATTATTTTTTTTTTTTTTTTTGACGCTATATTTATGTAATAAAAAGTTGTTATACTGTATATCGTAATATATGTTTACTTCGTTAGCGTAATTTTACTAATTTTTACTCACCCGTTTCATTATTTTTACTAAGAAAGCTAAATCTTTTAAAGTATAATTCATTTTTTTGAGATATTTATTCATTGTATAATTAAAGTGAGTCATGATGATCCTTCTGAATTGTATGAATTTGGATGTTTCCAAATGAACGTTTTTTAAATAGCAGACATTTCTGAAATGATTTACAAAATGAACAAATTAATTGTTACGCAAAATGATCATTCGATTATTACCAAAAAGCGTAATTCAAAATGTACGTATCAATCATCTCATTTCTATTTCATTTTTTTTCATTTTCATTCATTCCATTTAATGTAATATAAATAAATATATCTTAGTTTGGTTTCGATCTTCTTTTTTTAAATAAATTGCTGACAAATTCAATCAGAACCAAAAAAATTATGCAGCATCTTTTTTCAACTTCTTTGTTACAAAAAATGCCGAATTACTAAAAATAGAAAATTGGGTGCAAAGGTATTTTATCCTAAATTGATTTAGATCTACATCATTACATCATAAGACATCGACACAACTCCTGCATACACATCGTGTAACCAAAGGATTATTTAAAAAAAAAACTAAAAGGACGCTAAAATTTCGAATTCTTTTGTTCAACAAAATGAGTAATGAACAATTTCACCAAGTAAATTTTAACGATAAACATATTTATGAAAAATTGTCTGACGAAGTTATATTTCCCGAATTAGATAAGCAAACCATTAATTCTTATAATTTTTATTTACCTTTAGATACACTGATAAGTAATAGTCAAACTTCTAGAAGACCAAAAAAATTAAGAAATAAAACTCCTCGTCCTCAAAATGCTTGGATACTTTATCGTAAGGATAGATTAGCAAGAGATGCTAAAGTATATCGAGGTTGGAAAGCTTGCGATATTAGTAAAGACCTTGGTGAACGTTGGAAAAATGAGGATGAAATTACTATTGAAGCTTTTAACGCTTTAGCTAAATTAGCTAAACATAGACATGGTATGGTTAACGTGGGTTACAAATATATACCGCTTAAGAAACGGTAATTTTTTTTCAAATGAGGTACAAATTTTTTTTTTACGCGTAAAGTACGTAAAGTATCGTTTTTTTTTTACTATATTTTTCTCGATATTAACTTTTTTTTTTCATGATAAGAAATTTGATAGATTGATATAACTTCTTACTGTATATTGATTTTATGTTGATTATTGGAAATGTGATTTATGGATTTTTTTTTAGAATGGGAAATAGACGTTATAAATGGGTGATTTTATGAAATTAAATATAGAATTTAGGTTTTTAGATAATATAAATTATATTAATGAACATTATATATGAACTTTTGAACTTTGAGATTAAATAAAGATTATAGAATGATTGCATTTTGAACAGTCTGAATTTATGAATATCCTTATATCCAGCGTTTTATAGTTCAATGTAGTTTATCATTTAATTTACTAAATAAGTGTTATACTTTTCATACATAATTATCTTTTTTAACTACCGCTAACTACAATAAGCTTTTTTTTTACTCACCAAACTCTAAAATTCTAACGGTTATAGTGTTGCACAATTTTCAATATCATGAATATCATAGTATCATATCACTTCAGAAAAACACTAATGATAGCGTAAAAAAACTTTAGCCCTATTTCGATATAAAATATAATTCAAATTATTCTAAATAAGCGTACTGAAACGAAATAAACGCAGTCACTACTATAGTTTTATTATAAAAAAATCAGTTTCATAATTAATATAATTTTTATTCTTTTTATTTCAATGACGCGTTATTTAAATTTGATACATCACATTCAAATTTACGATTTTTTAAATTTTTATCTGACGATAAAATAAAATTAAATATTTTCAAAATAAAAAACCAACCAATGAATATGCACTTTATATCTATGGTCACTCGATAATATTTTTTTTGTGACATAATCATTGATTTTTTTAGTCCTATAAAAAAGTGCAAATTAATTGTGGCGCATGATACGTTCAATTGGCCTAATTTTGGTAAGGATTATTTACATTTGTGAAACGAGCGGAAATCACCGCTCCGAGTTAAAAGGAATCATACGCACTTTTTAATTTTGGTTTATTAAAGGTTCAATTATGTCAACCATTCGAGATGATTTAGTTTTTGCTGCATATAATAGAGCATATGCATTGGTTAATATTAATGATAATTTAGATAAACAACATGAATTTAAAGAACGAACTATTCATGCCGATAAATCTCTTACAAAATATGAAAAATCAAAAATAATTGAAAAATTAAATAGAGATTATGATTATCATAAAGTCCTTATTAATGAGGGAAAAAGAAGAATTTGTGAAAATTGTCAAGAAGAATGTTTAGCAACTTTGTATTGTGAATATTGTATTAGAAATTATTTAGAAACAAAATTTTCAAATTGGACATCTGGAAATAATAATCTTGATGATTTAATTCAGAAATGCCAAATAGAATCAGTTCATCCAGAAAAGATAATTGAATGGATTTCATATAATAATTTGCAAAATATTGAATATCTAACTAAAGGTGGATTCTCTAAAATTTATACAGCAGATTGGATTAGTGGAAAATATGATAAATGGAGCTCTGCAGAAAAACAATTAAAAAGATGTGGTACCCATAAAGTTATACTTAAAAGGTTAGAAAATGTTGAAAGTGCTAATAGAAGTTGGTTTGATGAGGTATGTAATTGTAAAGTATTTTAAATCAAATATATTTAAATTATAATACTTAAATCTTTTGTAGGCCAAATCTCACCTAACATTAGCTAATAAATGTCCAGATATAGTAAAATGCTATGGGATAACTCAGAATCCATCAGATGAAAGTTACATGCTTGTAATGAATAAATTAGATAAAAATTTAAGAGAATATTTACAACAAAATTATAATAAACTTACATGGAACGAAAGAATTAAAATTTTTTATGACATAATTAATGCACTTGAGGCAATTCACAAAGAAAATGTAATTCATAGAGATTTACATTCAGGAAATATTTTATATGATCAATATAGGTATAGATGGTTTATTAGTGATCTTGGATTCTGTGGACCTGCTGATAAGCCATTAGAAAGTATATATGGAAATCTACCTTACATAGCACCAGAAGTTATTGTTGGAAAAGGATATACTAGAGCATCTGATATATATAGTATTGCAATGATAATGTGGGAAGTTTCGTCTGGACAACCACCTTTTGCGAATTATGATGATGATTATAATCTTGCAATGGATATTGTTAATGGTATGAGACCAAAGATTATACCAGGGACTCCTTTAAAATATAAAGAATTAATGGAACTATGTTGGGATGCTGATCAAACAAAAAGACCTGATATTAATACAATTGGTGATAAAATAACTGAAATTAATAGATTATATTACCAAAACGTAGCAGATAAAAACACAAGTATTTTTATAAAACTCTTAAAAAATTTTAAAAAAAACAATAATTTAGATAAACTAAGTGAATTAGAAATATTGAGTTGTTATTATGCAAATAGTAAATTATCTATGAGTAAAGTTTATCAATTTGAAAATTTACCTGAACCAAGAAATGCAACTGAAGGTAAATTTCATTTTTTTCTCTGAAATTTCGTTAAAATTAGTTTTACAATTAATATTTTTTTAAATACCATAATAGGAGAGCAAGAAGGTATATATTTTCAATATTTTTATTATATAATCATTTTAAAAGTTTTAACATTTATACAACATTTTTTTATTTTTTTTAAAAAAAGCATATTATAGTAAAGCTTATAGTTTCAATATTCCTGAAAATAGTAAGTATTTTATTTGTAATATTATTATCATATATGTTAATAATTCAAATTTCATTTTTTAGTTATTAATAAATCAAGTGATCAGAATAATGATAGTGGTAAGAGTTTTATTAAATTATTTTTATACTTGTCACAATAATATATTAACTTTGTATTTATAAATATAGGAAATAGCAAAAGATTATCTAAAGCGTTTCAAAAATTTTATATAGGATCACGAGACAGTAAGTGAATAGTATAAATATTAGTATTAGTGTATATTTTTTACTAAGGTGAAATTTAACTAAATTTTTTTAGACAATCAAAATAATTATAAAAAAGAAACTATAAAGCAGAAAGTAAAGAGACAAGATATTGATGGTATATAAATTTAATAATAATATAATATTATAATATTCTACTAAATGTATTTTTATTTTATAGATGATGATGATGATGAAATTTATAATAATCCAAATCTTCATTCAGAAGATCAAGATGAACTTGAAATTCCTGATGGTAATTAAATTTAATTGTTATTGCAAAATAGGTTTAAAATCAATTTTAATTTCAAATACTAATTTTTTATTATTTTTTAGATGGCTTTTAACTATTTTATTGCATAAATTTATATCAGTTAATGTGATTTTATTTAGAATTATTTACTAAGTAACATATTATTTCGTTCATAATTGTTTTATATATTAAGAGTTTTGTTATATGACAAATTTTGATATTTTTATTATGTAATAAAGAAGCTCATTTATTAAATTGAATCATGAAATTTTTGATACATTGAAATACAAACAATAATTACACTTATCCTTAATAAATTAAATACACATATTTTTTGTTTACTAAAAGTAACTTAAACTCTTATGAGGCTAAACGAATAGTAAATAATAAAAGGAATTAATATAAATAATGAATATAATAAATTTTGTATTTTTAACAAAAAGAAATAAATTACTAGGTAATAGGTATAGTTCTTAAACAAGGTTTTAATATATATCCAAAATAATTTATTTATATATTTTTATGTATCGGACAAATAATTAAGCAACTTCCAAGAATGCTTGAAAGGACATTCATATAAAGATAAACTTATACTAGGCTTTATCTTTTAAGCCACTTGTACTCTCTACCTAGGTGACCTTATTTGATTTTACGTATAATTTATTTATTTATATTTTATTTTATTTTTTTTAAAATTAGTAACGCGTTTATTAATTTATTAATCAATACATATAAAAGATTTTATAAACTTTAAAACACTTAGTTGTTAGAAAGCAAATTAGAAATTAATTTACCCTCTATAACTAAAGTATTCGAACAAAATTTCTATACTAAACTATACTAAAATATATTAATATATTCTAATATATGAACCATATTAACTTTGGTATTAAACTCCAACTTTGCGTATCTTTCCCTTCTGTAAATTGTAAATCTACTAATTATCCTATTTTTTGTTACTAATTTAATATCATTTTCTTTATTTTTGTATTTTTCGTTAAATTTATTTTTTTTCACTTTTTTTCTATATTTTTATCATCCTGTTCTTTCTCTCTGTCTTCCATTTTTCTAACTCTTTTATCTAATTTCGTAATACCCAAACTCTGTTCTATCTCATTAACTTCATCACATCTTTTGATCCAAAACTCCTTTTTTAACGCGTCAAAACAAAACATCCAAATCTCATAAATTATATCTTTCACTAATTAATTCCCAATATTTCTCTTTTCTAATCAATAATTCTGATTTTTCATATAAGATCTTCAAAAATTCAAAATTTATGCCCTGCAATAATTTTATTTTTCTCATATTTTTCTTCGTTCAATAAACTTTCTTCAAAGTCACTAATCGCGCTTTTGAGAACTTCTTTAATCGTAAATTTATTTTTTTCACATATCTATAAATGATCCCAATTTTCCACTCCATTCTTACATCTGATACATTGATCTGTTTCTATTTTATTAACTCCTCTTTTATATAATACTTCATAGGTCGGTAAATCCTTTAAAAAATCTTAACTTTAAATGAACGCTCCCATACGTCTTCTCTTTCGATTTCCATTAATTTATACTTATTACAAATTCTAGCGTTCTATTCCAATCGAATTCACCTCTATGATTATAATACAAAAGATCTCCCACTTTTCTACTATTAAGCATTTCATTTTTCCAAATTAATTCAGAACATTTTTTACGCCACGTCCTAAAACCTCCGGGAATCAATACATATAATTTATTTATTAAAATTGAAATTTTGCATAAAAGATATTGAATATTCCTTGCAAATCAGCGTGATCAAGTGATGAGCGAAGAGATCGGCGTTATGTTCACATGGAAAGGTATGTATTGCATTTTGAGTAATACTATGGCGCGCCAACGTGGACAGATTGGTATTTTTTTAATACCAACTCCCGCTATTTAAATAATATTGGCTCATGTATTTTAAAATTATTGATTTTGCCTAAAATGGCAATTTCTTTTATCATTATTAGAC
>QZLH01001092.1:2439-14768 GCA_003833135.1 Oehlia diaphana | reverse complement strand
TAGAATCACGTGATTTAAAATTATTATAATTTGATAAATATTTTATAAACTAAAATTAAAGTGAACTTGAAAATCATCAAATAATTTTTATTTCGGCCTGCTCTGCAAGTTTATTTAGGGAGAAAAAGTGGATTTTGAACAACGTTTTTGACTTTACATATGAGCAAACGAATTTTGCTGATCATACCCAAAAAAGGGTAGATCAATTTTAACGAAATTGAAAAAGTTGAATAAATCGAAAACGGTGTTCTAAACCTCATTGTGTGCTCTATGTAACTTGCAGAACAGGTCAAAATGCACTTAGTATATGTTTATTTGGAAGGTTTTATATATAATAAAGAGTTTTATTTAAAAAGAAGAAAAATCTCGAAAGTCACGTGATTCTACCTGCTTTAACGGTCCCCTTAAAAAGGAAATGAATGACATATTATTTTGGCCGGAATTATAAAAAATAAAGCTGTGTTCGATCACGTGATCTTATAATATTCGTCAGTATTATTTGTAGGATTAATTTGGGTAACATTTGTTTTAGAAATAATTTTCGCGATATTTTTTTTTAAAAAAAATAGCGAAAAATATTGTTTAAAACATAATAAAAAGAGCAAATAAGCACCAAAAGAAGCGTTTATCTAGAATAATTTTGGCAATTTTTTTTATTTATTGTTTTTTATTACAAAAATACGCGTATAATAAAAACTTAATATTAAAAATAATAAATAAGCACATTTTCTTCAAAATTTGAGCTATACAGTCTAATAAATACTATGCAAAATATATTTTTGTATCTTTTACTATTAAAACACAAACTAATAAATTTCAAGATTTTATAAGCTAAGTTAGTTAAGTTTTTCTTCACCTTTTTGAAGTTTTTCAATAAAAACAACAATATTTCAGTTAATCATAAAATAAATAAAATGAAATATAAATTATGATAATAAATATTTTAACAGAGAAGTGAGCAAAAAGCATGAAAAATATAAAAGAACTGAAGGAATACCCTATAAAAATTAATTGTCAGTAAAATGTATAGTAAATAATTGATAAATAACGGTTATATAGATGTCTAGTCCTTTTCTTTTCCATTTTCCATTTTTTTCCTCTTTCTGAGAATTTTTTTGGTTTTTCTCATTCATTCATGTTTAGGTTTGGTTTTTTTTCTAAACTGAAAAATTTTTTTTTTATAAATAATCCTATTGTTTTGGTCTTTTAAGACCTATTATTATTTTTTTCGGTCTTTTTTTTAAAAAAAAATTTTTTGTCTTTTTTGGATTATTGTCCTTTTTTTCAGAATTTTTTTCGGTACTTATTTTTTTTATGGATTCCTTTTTTTCTGATTTCTTTCTTTATCCTTTTTCTTTTCCTCGAATTGTTATTTTTTTTCCGTTTTTTCAAATTCTTTAAAACCTTTTTCTTTTTTCGAGTTGGTTATTTTTCTAACCCGAAAATTCTTTTTTCACTTTTCTTTTTTCAGTTGGCTTTTGACTTTTTTCCCAATCTGAAAAATTTTTTTTTACCTTTTCTTCTTTCGATTTGGCTTTTTTTTTTCAAATCGAATTTTTTTCCTGAAACACATGCCTTTTTCCCGATTCTTATTATTATTATTAATAATAATATTTTCTCTAACTATTTTTTAGGCTCAATAATAGACTGACATATAATTTACTTATTTATTTTTTGTAACAATAGATTGATATAGTAAATTTTATGGGAAATTGTTTTTTTCATGACAATAGTTCATTATAATTAATTTTTCTGGGGAATATTTTTTTTTTTCGTAACAATAGATTGTTATAATTGATTTTTGGAGGATTTTTTTTCATATTATTATTAATTAGTGAGATATTTTTTTTTTCTATAACAATATGTTGCTATAATGAATTTCTTTGAGATATGGTAACAATATATATATGTATTTTTTTCAACAGAGGATGTAATTTTTTTAATTGTTACAATAGAATTTTTTTAAGGTAAAAAAAAGGATTTTTTTGGTACAATGTAACAATAAACTACTGAATTTATAAATAAATCATAAATTTCACAGTACCGCAACAACGTGACAGGTTACGCCTAGTAAAACTAGTAAACAAAAAAACATTAACAAAGCATCAGGAAGTCACGGGAAAAATGTACATCGGCCACTTGATGTACATCGCATCACCAAATTTTTAATGATGTACAATATTTTTATTATAACAGTAATTTATTTTTTATATTAATGTCAATTTAAATGTTATTGAATAATAAATTATTTTTTATTAAATTATTAAATTACATTATAATGATCTATACTAGAGTCTACTAAATCTATATTAATCGAATTAATCCAAAATATTAGCTAAATGTTTCTATTAAAATTAAAAAAAACAAAAACAAGTTTCACAACGGGCGTTGCGAAACTTACCGTCTTCATTTCCAGTAGTATCACTCATTCACTTAATAACCATTTTCTTTAAAAATCTCCTCAAATTCATCCTAATAGCATTCATGGTTTAGGCTTGTCAATACAATACATATGATATATATTTGTTTTTATTGTTATTATCATTATTATATTATTTCTAGTAGTATATAGATATAACAAGAATAATAAAATAAGTATAATAAAAATAATAAAATAATAAAAATAACTATTAAAATAATTATTAGTGATAAAATATATTTAAATATAATAAACATAAAAACATTCGTAATATTGGAGACAAGATTAACATGATCATCAATCACGTGACAAAATTTTTTTATTTTGCTTTCATTGAAAGATACTTTAAACCTATTACCATTATTGTAATTATAATGATATTTTGGAAAGAATAAAACATAAAGAATCTTATATATTAAAATTACAAGAAGTTTAATTGTTGAAAAATGTTGTTGGCATAGAGGTAAAAGTGATGTTAATGCTTTTTTTCATATAAAATCGAAGAAAATGCACCATGTAGATTTCTAATTAAAAGCAATAGAATTATGTAACACAAGACTTTTTTGACTTTTCCATACTTTAATATTTCCGTTATTACATTGATTAAACCTTTTATATTGAATTTTTATATGTATTTTTTTCAGCTCTACAAATTTCACTAAACAAAAAAAGTAGATTAAAAATGCCGATTTTGAGTTGTATATGGTGAAACTGTCAAAATCGCTAAAATTGAACCTAAAAATTAGACGTGCATAAGGCACATCGATCCCACAAATCCCATATTTTATTATTATATGTAATTTTATCGGCTTTATAAAATTTACTAATTAAAAAAAGTAGATTAGAAATGCTGATTTTGAGTTGTAAATAGTGAAACTATCAAAATCACTAAAATTGAACCTAAAAATTAGGCGGGCATATGGCACATTTATCCCGTAAAATCCTACGTTTTACTATTATACGTAATTTTATTGGTTCTATAACTTTTACTAATTAGATAAAGAAGGTTAAAAATGCCGATTTTGAGTTGTATATGGTGAAACTGTCAAAATCGCTAAAATTGAACCTAAAAATTAGGCGGGCATATGGCACATTCCCAACTTTTTCAAGTAGAATGATATCGAAATTCTGCCAAAATTAATTCATAATTCAGCCGAATTCATAATTCCGGCCGGCATTAATTCATAATTTCAGACGAGTCAGTAATTCCAGCCGAAAATCACAATTCCAGCCAAAACGGATATATCGATCATTTCCTTTTTAGGTGATAGCCCGTGCCATAAAAATCAAACATTTGAATTTTAAATTACGGTTTCGAAATTTTGGAAAATCCATAATATTCCAGTTTCGGATTATTTAGTGGTAATAAAAAAAAATACAGTAATAGTAAATTAAAAAGATCGGCAAAGGTGGTAATAAAAAAATATGAAGCTGTCTATTGACTATTAAAGAAAAAAGATCTGCTAATTTTAAAATTACAAGAGTTGGTAATATTTAATTAGAGGAATTTGGTATTAAATAAATACAAATCTGTCTAATAATGATAAAAGAAATTGCCATTTTAGGCAAAATCAATAATTTTAAAATACATGAGCCAATATTATTTAAATAGCGGGAGTTGGTATTAAAAAAATACCAATCTGTCCACGTCGGCGCGCCATATAATACGAATAGTATTATAGTATGGTAGATCGTAAAGTCATGTGAAATGATATACAGAGTTGTAAATTTTGTAAACCAACTACTGCGTATATTAGTATGTTGCAATTATTACGTATATATGTATCGCAATAATCCAATGAGTAATACGAATAATAGTATATCTGTGTAACACAACTATAAATAATATTGATAACCATATAATTTTTTCATATCGAACCTTAACTTTCTTTTTCAAATTTCAAATTATGGATAACAATTTTTTATATAGCCAAATTTATGTGATATAGAAGAATCTGAAATATATACAGTATTACGAAAAATGTTGCTGTTAAAACAATAATACATTCATCAACTCCGGTTGAGTATCCACAAACTAGTGAAGAAGGTGTTGCAATAATTTTATCATGTTGAAGGATGGGATAATGTAGAAGCGGCTTTCACAGATTTTAATATTTACTTTAAATTAAAATAGTAACAGCAATTTTACTGTAAGTATTTTTATTTAATTTCTTCGTAATAATATGGAATATAAATAAATTTTCCATTTATTAATTGTAGAGGGCAAAGATTGGATAAAGAAAGATTTAGCGCCATTAAAATTCATAATATACCCAATAGAGGGCGAGACAAAGGACCCATAACTCGCAATGTTCAGTCTAACAAACATAAAGGTAATTAAAAATTATGACTTTATTTAATTATGATTTATTTTATTAATTTTTTTTATATATTAGCTAATACACAGGTTAAAAATCGAATGTTGCAAAAATCAACTGTGAAATGTAGACGCGCAAATTCTAACAAGAAAACCAATACAATTGTCACAATTTCTGATTCCGATGATAATTGTGATGATAATAATAATAAAGAATTTCAACTCTAAATTTCAATGAGCTTGAATATCGAGAGAGGGAACTAGCTTTAAAAGAACGTGAAATTTTATTAAGAGAACGTGAAGCAAAAGTTCGTGTAATGGAACTGTCCAACCTTGAGAAGGAGTTAAAGTTACATTAAAAGTTAGAATAGTTTTATTGAAGTTAGAATAGCTTTATGCAATTTAATAATACAACACATGTTTTAAATGTTACATACATACAACGGAGTATAGCAAATTTCATACACTATACTCAACATCAGTTATTACGTCATACTATACTCAATAGACAACCCATAGTCCCATACTATACTATTATTCGTCTTACCTTTGCATTTTTTGTTAGTACGTATGGTTTTAAATCGTACGTACTACTTTGATTTTTAAATATATAAAAATTGTACGTATGTAGTGAAAAGAAAAAATCTACATACGTATATAAATCATACTTTTTTACCAGCCTCGTCATACACTTTTTCGATGGCGTTCGCACCTTCTTTAAATATGAAAATAAAAACATAATTATGTGTTGTTTCACTTGTTTGTACGTAATAAAAAATTTAAAACATACTATCATACATACATATTATTATATATTGTGATAAGTATATATGTACCATAAAAAATCATACATACAAAAAAAAAATTCCACAACATACTAACTTACAAAATCGTACTATACTAATATTTATATACTCCATGGAAATTAGCTACAGATAAAAAGTATATAAATGAGTAATAGTACTTTTCATACGTTAGTTGAATTATCAGTCCTTTTTTTAATTATCACTAGCTATAATTTAAGCTTTTTTTTGCTCACCAATAAACTCATTTCACTTCAAAAAGCATCTGAGTTATTATTTAATCTAATGAAATTTTATTCTACTATCTCGGTATAAAAATAAAATAAATATTTACAACTCTATTAAATATTTATTACAACTTTTTGATTTTCCTTAAAGAAATTACTGAAACATTTAGAAAAAGTTATTAAATTTTACTCTATACTGTATTCACGAGTGCTCACTTCAATTGAATTTGGAGTAAGATTACTGTCGAATTTTCTACTTTTTAGATAGTAGGAAATCCAATTAAAAACTTATATAAAAATCGATAAATTTTTAAACATTGAAAGCAACGTCAAAATATATTAATGTATTACAATAGAACGAATATATTACAAGATGTGAAATATGAATTAATTGTAAACAGTTTGTTTCTAAATATAAAGTTTGGAGACAATATGTAAACTTTATTATTAAATTACAGAAAATGAGATCGCATTTCGAGCTTTAGTTACGGGATTAAATACCATAACACGATGTTAATTAATAAAAAAAATACTGTATAGCGTATATAAGTTTTAGGTTAATGTTTATTTATTATGATACCATTTACACGATTATACAAATGTAGTTATATCTACTGGTAGCAGATTTTGCAGTAAAAATTAACAATTGATTATACTATAATAGACGGATTTGAAAATTTGAGTAATTCAGAAAGATTTCATTTTCCAAATGAGTTAACAACTTTCTTATACTTTATTTGTAATCTCAATATTATTTTTCAAGTATAATAGTAATTGTTCTGAAGCTTTTAGAATTTAATCATTTTTTTTAAATCTTTTAAAATGAAAACCCCCAAGCGAAAGAAAATAGTATTCAACAATAAAATATACTATATTTATATTCATGATATACTATAAAACACTTACTATTGTCTAAATGGCAGGGGATAAGTAATACTTATCAGTTAGCTTATATTATAATTAAAAAAAAAGCCTTTGACAATTTAAAATAATTTATGAAAAGTATATAAATTCTCTTTTCACTCGCCAACAGGCAACAATCTCAAAAATCCTAGCTTACAATATTACGGTATATTTATTTCAAAAAAAGCAGTCACTAATTGTTCAGAGCGTAAAAAAATGACTGATTTACCGTTGTAAACACCAACAATTTAATAATTAAAATTCTATCCGCGTGACCGGTAACATTTGAAAAATAATTTTTGGAGGCAAAAAAAATGAGTCCTTCAGATAAATATAAACAGTGAAAACGCGGTGGGTTAATTTTTGGGTCACGTGGAGGTAGAAAATTCGACCGTCACGTGAGCTATCCGCACGTCGCTACGTCTAATCTGATTGGACCAATCGACAAAACATTAAATTTGCTTCTATATGACTTTACAACAGCTCTCGTTCTCTAGTAAAATTTAAATAATTTCTATTCTGTTTCGGGCACAAAAATAAAAAAAAAATTATTCTAAAACTAGCGAAATGAATGAATTAAACACAGCTACCATAGTTTGGTCGTAAAAAAAATCATTTTAAAATATAATTTTTCCTTTATTTCAATAAAAATATCTAAATATTTATTTATTTGTGGATACTCAAACGTATTTTTGTAACCATGTGGTAATCACGGTAGCGCTAAGTTATTGTATCGCATTGCTAATTTTAGTAGATCATTTACATCTGTGAAACGATCGGAAATCATCTCCGAGTTAAAATATGCAAATAGAGTCACTTTTACGCACTCACTTTCTAATTTTTGGTTAAAAGATTACAATTATGTCAACTATTCGAAATGATTTAGTTAGTTCGGCATATAGTAGAGCATATGCATTAACTGATTACGATGATAATTTAGATAAACAATATGAATTTATGCAACAAACTACTCTCAGGGATAAATCTCTTACAAAAGATGAAAAATCAAAAGTAATAGAATATTTAAACAAAGATTACGATCATAATAAAATTCTTTTTAATGAAGGAAAAAGAAGAATTTGCGAAAATTGTAAACGAAAATGTTTAGCAACATTATATTGTGAATATTGCATTAGAAATTATTTAAAGGTGAGATTTTCAAAATGGTCATCTGGAAATGATAATATTGATGATTTAATACAAAAATGTCAAATGGAATCACTTCATCCGACAAAGATAATTGAATGGATCCCGTATAACAATTTGCAAAATATTGAATATCTAACTAAAGGTGGATACTCTGAAATCTATACAGCAGATTGGATTGGTGGGCAATATTACGAATGGGATTCTTCAGAAAAACAATTAAAAAGTTATGGTACTCATAGTGTTATACTTAAAAGGTTAGAAAATGTTGAAAGTGCTAATAGAAATTGGTTTGATGAGGTATGTTAATTGAAGAAGCATTTTAATAAATCGAACTATGTTACTTAGCAAACTTTTTTGTAGGCAAAATCTCATCTAACAATAGCTAACAAATGGCCGGATATAGTACAATGCTATGGTCTAACTCAAGATCCATCAGATAAAAATTTTATGATTGTAATGAGTAAATTAGATACCGATTTGAGAGGTTATTTACAACAAAATCATAATAAACTCACATGGAAAGAAAGAATTAAAATTATTTATGATGTAGCAGAAGCAGTTAGTAGGATCCATAAAGAAAAAGCAATTCATAGAGATTTACATTCAGGAAATATATTATATTGCCAATGCAATGATAGGTGGTTTATTAGTGACCTTGGGTTTTGTGGACCTGCTAATAAACCATTAGAATGTATATATGGGAATCTCCTTTATATAGCACCAGAAGTTGTTGCTGGAAAAGAGTATACTTTTGCATCTGACATATACAGTATTGCAATGCTAATGTGGGAAATTTCATCTGGACAACCACCTTTTGTTAACTATGAAAATAATTATAATCTTGCAATGGATATTGTTAATGGTATGAGGCCAAAGGCTATATCAGGAATTCCTTTAAAATATAAAGAATTAATGGAACAATGTTGGGATGCTGATCCAATAAAAAGGCCTGATATTACAATGATTAATAATAAAATAAGAGTAATTAATAAATTATTTTACCAAAATACACCAGATAATAATATAAGCATTTTTAGAAAATTCTTAAATAATCTTATAAAAACCAACAATTTAGATAAACTAAATAATTTAGATGTGATAAGTTGTTACTATGCAAGCAGTAAATTATCTATAAGTAAAATTTATCAATTTGATAATTTACCTGAGCCAAGAAATGCAACTGAAGGTAAATTTAACTTTTTTTTTCTTGAAATTTTGTTAATATTAAATTAATTTCCAATTAATATTTTTTTTAAATACCATAATAGAAGGGCAAGAAGGTATATATTTTCAATATTTTATATAGTAATCATTTTTAAAAGTTTAATATTTATTTATTTTTTTAAAAAAAGCATATCATAGTAAAGCTTATAGCTTCAATATCCCTGAAAATAGTAAGTATTATTATTACGATATATATATCTGTTATATTTACTGTATAATTTAAGTTCTCTTTTTTTTTAGTTGATGATCTCAATAAATCAAGTGATCTGAATAGTAGTTTTAAAGGTAAGAGTTTTTTAGTTTTATTTTATAATGATCACAACAATGTATTAACTTTGTATTTAAAAATATAGGAAATAGCAAAACATTATCTAAAGTTTTTCAAAAATTTCATATAGGATCACGAGACAGTAAGTTTAATTTTATAAATAATAGTAATATAATGATATATATATTTTTTACTAAGGTGGAAATTTAATTAAATTTTTTTAGATAATCAAAACAATTATAAAAGAGAAACTATAAAACAGAAAGTAAAGAAACAAGATATTGATGGTATATAAATTTAATAGTAATATGCTGAAGATTAAGATGAGCTTGAAATTATTGATGGTAAATAAATTTAATACTAATTTATTATTATTTTTTTAGATGGATTTTAAACCATTTTACTGCATAAATTTATATCAAATAATGTGATTATATTTAGAATTATTACTAAGGTGACATATTATTTTAATTTATTATAGTTTTATATATTAAGAGTTTTGTTATTTAGTATATTTTTGATATTTATTATGTAATAAAGAAATATTATTCCATTATTAAATTGAATCATGAAATGTTTTAATACATTGAAATACAAATGATAATTATACTTATCCTTAATAAATTAAATATATATATTACAAAAAAAAAAATAAAAAGTTAAAATAAAAAAAATACTAGGTAATATAATTCCTAAATTAATAAACAAGGTTTTAATATATAATCCAAAGATTTTTATGTGTCCCATTCTATTGAGTGAACATGTGATCAAATTAAGTCTATTATTAATTTTATTTTGAAGTAATTAAGACTGAGAATAAAAGAACTCAATTTCCAAGAATGCTTGAAAGACATTCATATAAAGATAAGAATCAAGTAATCATCAATAAGCTTCATCTTTTAAATCGCTTGTACTCACTCAAGTGGCCTTATTTGATTTTACATATAGTTTATTTATTAAAAATTTGCATATAAGATTTTGAAGCTTCCTTGCAAATCTGCGTGATTAAGTGGAATTTGAGCAGGCCAATTATATGTCACGTGAGAAATGTCGGCAAGACCGGTCTTCCCAGTCTTCAGTCCAGGATTTGAGGACAGAACCGGTTATACAAAATTTCTCATTCAATAAAAAGATGATAAATTACATACAACTAATCAAGATTTCATATTGTAACGATATCAAGATTTTCATATTTTAGTACTTTGCAATATTTATATCATTATTTGATTCCTTTAAAAAAAGTACGAGAAATAAAAATCTGATTATCGTATATGCAATTATTGTTGGCATTAATTTAATAGTATTACCGCTACAATTTTTTTTAATACTTCAATAAACGTATGACTGAAACGTATATCTGACAAGTTTTAAAATTTTGACAAAAATAAACCAGTATTGTTATTCTAAACTTCAAGATTTTATTGGATAATAAATAATAGAAATTTTTAGTGCAACATTATCTTGCTATCAACTAGTATACCGCTGTTATAAACAAAATAATTAAAGAATTAAGGACCACCTAAAAGATCAGTCTTTTTTGAACTGGACCCACAAACACACAAACCCATCATTTACATCACCTGCATTACCAACCTTAAAAAAAAGCATTCAAGAAATATTAGAATAGATTTATAATTTCTTTTTTTTTTAAACAAAAATTTTACAATAAATACTAAATTTTTTAGAAATAAAATAATCCCATAAACCATATCCACGTCCACGCCATTCACTTTAGCATTAGTATGGTTTATTATTTCAATTGGACCAACACTTTCCCTATTTAACTATAAGTCCAGGTTCATCCAAGTCTTCTGAAATCAAACCTAAAAACAAAAAAAAGAAATGCAAGAACGTTTATTTAACTCAATTGGAAGCCTAAAAGGCTAAACTCCCCATATAATACCTGCAATTGTTCAAGTCTCCAAGTGTCAGTGTTCCTACGAAAAAGAAGTTTCAGAGACCTATAATAAAGAAAGAGAAATTCCCAGAATGACCTCAAAAAAGAATTAGAGCCAGCCTATATAATGAAAAGAATCCTGAAGCATCTGACAAAAAAGAAATTGAAACAACTTATACTGTAAAAAGAAAAAAAATCCAGAACTGACTTATAAAAGAAAAATCGAAGCATCCTATAAAATGAAACAAAATTACCTACAAAAGAAAGAGGATATGAACCTGTCCTACGAAAAAAAGAAGACTCTGAAACGACCCACAAAAAAGAAAAATAGTGAGTTGACTAACAAAAAAGAAAAGAATCCTGAAGACTCGAACCACCCTATAATAAAAAAGAAGCCTACAAAATAAAATTGAAACAACCTGCAAAAAAAAAAAAAAAAAAATTGGAATCTCACCCACAAAAAAAGAAAATCTGAATTTATCTATAAAAGGTAAAAAGTCCCGAAACAACCTATAAAGACTCCCGAATTGACCTGCAAAAAAAAAGAAACTGAACCATCCTAGAAAAAAATCCACAAAAGGATAAAAAAGGACAGCAAGTAGGAATAAAAGAATAAAATCAAAAAATTTTTAAAAAAAAGGTGGACGAAGTTAGAAATATAAAAAAAATTATTTTTTAAAAAAGGGAAGACAACGAAGCTAGAAAAATAAAAAAATTTTTATTAAAGAGGTGACAAAGCTTTAATCGGTTCGATCCTAATCCAGCAATCCAGACCGAAAGTTAGGATTGGTCCAGTCTGGGTTAATGCTTCAACCCGGACCAAAATATTCAGTCCAGCAGTCTGTCTGATTTCGGATTATAAATCTAATCTGGACCAAAATTTACGGATTGGACCGGACTGGACCAATAAACGTTTTCGCAATGGTTTTATATTAAAATCATTGCGATTGTTTAATTATTAAATAATAAAACGTTGCAAACCATTTTTTTTTATAATTATATATTAAAAAACTAGAATATGCGATTTGCTGGGGGACTTCGTCCCCCAAATATAACTTTTATAATTAAAAAAATTCTTTGATATAAATAAATTGAATTGTGTGTAAAATATTACTGAATAAT
>QZLH01001089.1:21520-34454 GCA_003833135.1 Oehlia diaphana | reverse complement strand
TTTTTTTTTTTTTTTTTTTTAAAAAAAATTTTCCTTTGTTTTTAAAAAAAAAAAAAAAAAAAAAATATCATTAATCAGTTTTAAAAAAAATTAAACTTCAACACTAGTGTAGATTACTATATTTTTTATAATAAATTATCAAATTTAATTTGTTTATTTCGTTATTAACAAAAATCTTCATTTCATCGTTTTACTACTTTAAAAGCTTCAACATCTTCAATTCTATAAATACCAAAACTTATGTTATATACATCAAAATCACCATCAAGAAGTAATTTATTATTACACATAATTAAATCACCTCCAAAATTAAACCCAAAAGAATTATCATAAAAATTATTATAAACAGCATATTTAAAAAATCCTTTACTTACACGATTTAATTTCATATCTTCATCTTCAAAATGAAATACAAAACTATCAGTTGAAAAAATAAAACGATCATAATAAACAATATTGATGTTCTCTACGTCTTCCACAAAATGATAAAATCCAACTGGAGTATAACCACCAATTATTTTTTGTGAGTCTTGACATTTGATTAAAACTAAGATTGGTTCTTGTAAGTTACACTTATTTTTAAATGACTCATTAATGATTCCATCACGGCTACCTTGATAAATAAGTTCAAACTTATATAATGAATCATTACTATCACGGAAAAAATCTTCATCTTTTTTATCGATCCAATTAATAATTATAGAAATAAGATGTGGTTTAATAATATTTGATTCAATGCGATCTCGTGGAGGTAAAGTGATTGTTTTTGGTAAGGTACCTTTAATATAAAATTCTTCAATTTCTTCATAAATATCATTAGGAATAATAGCTTTATATTGTTGAATTTTATTAAAATATTAAGTAGATGAAATATCCACAAATCGAATAAGAGGAATAAACTGATCCAAAGTTTCCTTTAATGCATTATAATCTTCGCTATTCCATTTTGTTCTATCACTATTCATACTTCCCAAACTAGGAATTTGTTCAATTCCCCATTTAATTAAACAATCCCAAACATCAATTTCATTAATCTGCAAATCATTCCGTTTAAGTAAATAATAAAGAATATCTTCATCTAACGAGAGGAAGTTTTTTGAATTAAATAATAGTTGTGGATTTATACAAATAATATTAAGGCAAAAATCTTGTAATATTTCGCAGACCGAAAGTTCAAAAACACTATGAAAAACGTGATCAAAATTTTCCTGAATCCAAGTTGTATGATTTTTAATTAAATATTCTTGAAACAGGTTCAAATAATTCTTCAAGGAGTAATTCATCAGAAGTAATTAGAAGCTCAAATATGTCCTTGTCTAGATGGTTTTTCAAGTCAAGTTCACCTGTGTAAATATATCTCAAAGAAAGTGAATAATTTTAATAACTAATTGATAGAATATAGAATTAAAAAAGTAAAACTTACTTTAAAACTATATCAAAAACTGTTGGAGCAATATTTGGTTTATTATAGCGGAACATACCATCTTTTTTTGTCACCCATTCAGTAGAAAGTGCACTTTTAAAATATGCAGATCGAGCACGTAAAATTACTGAATGCGCTCTAAATTCTTTTATATTGTCATTTTCGCCAACTTGAATAATAACGTCAAAATCATCTGCATCATTTAATAATGAAGAAAAATCTTTTGAAAGGCGGGAATGAAATATTGAAGTCATTTTATAATAAAAGAAAGGTTTGAACCAAAAAGAGGATAAAATTTTTTCATATTTATATATTTATGTAATGGAAGTAGTAAAAATTCAGCCATAATCACATGGTTACAAATTAGTCATCGGCTTTTTTGTCAATCATCAAAAAATTGTATCATCCACGAAATAAGTATTTTTGGTCTAGACAAAGATAAAATGATTCGTATCTGTCGAACTGTTGAAATAGTTCAGTATTCATTCATTAATTCATTTATTTGTTTAAGCAATTAGTAGTGATCAGCATTAGGACTATACATGTTGCCGAAACTCGGCAATCTCGGAATAATTTCAGAATTCGGCCTTCGGCCAATCATTCCAAAACGAAACTCCAGTCGAAAGTCGAAAGTTTGGCCGAAATTTTCTGGCCAGCATTATACGTTTTGGTCCGCATTATAAATTTTGTGTAACATCCTTTTCCGGTTTTTCTGGTCCAGCACTAAAAATTTGGCCGGAATTATAAAATAGTTTCGGCCAGAGTTTCGTTCCAGATTTTGAAACTTTCGGATTCGGCCACAGTTTCGGCTACATGTATAATTGGGAACCGTTTAAAAATTTTTTGCATATTTTCATCAGGTCACAAAATTTCCTCAATTCTCCTTTAGCTTTTATTTTATTATATTTGTGAGCATGTCTTTTTACTTTTTAATCATGATAATTAAAGATTTATAAGCCTTCGCGTAACTTTCATCATTCTTTCCTTAGAATTGGAAAGAATGATGAAAATAAGTTGAAAGTTAAACTGATTTTTATTCTCTTTCATAACATTTTTTTTTTTTTTGGCCAAAATTAGCTCTTGTAAGTTGCACTTATTTCTGCACGATTCAACTAAATATTGCAAAAGAAATATTGTTTTATTATCGAAAAGTTCATATTTTTATTCAAAATCTATGAAAATGACGTATAAAAATAAATCATTGAATTAAAGATTATTCTTTACTTTTTAAACAATATTTATTGCCAACGAATGATACAGTACGAAAATTTTCAAAGCCTAAAACTGAAGCTTTTCTAATGGATATCTAATAATGAATGTCAGAAAAATTTTGCATCCTTTAATTTTCATACCTTTCTAATAATAAAAATGTCCGAAAACACATATTATTCTACACCTTTTAAAATTTTAATAAAAAAGTAATTCGTATCTCATATAATAAATTTTACTAAACGACTTATGTTAAAATGTTATCATACGATTTAATATCAATTTCTAAATGTTTTTATGATGGCATCAGCTAGAATGGGCCGAAATTATCTAATCAATTGAAAAATAAAATTTTGCTTTTATATTTAACCCACGGATAATCATCCAGTATATTGATCTAAGAATGTATAGATTAAATACTCGTTACTATTATACTGCGAGGGTCCAGGACTTCTACTGTGTAACTTACCTGGAAGGCGGTAAATCAGGAATTCAATAAATAGACATTCTAACAGTAAATAAATTACGATTCATTATAATCAAGTATTAATAATTTTTTTGCATAATAAAATGCCAGCCCAGGAAGCTGAGTATAGAAGGTTTTTTGTTAAAAATAATTATATTTGTAATTTTAGTCAGAATTAAAACTTTTCTGGCTAAAATTAAGGTTTATTGCATCATATGATCTTTGTTTTATTGGTTCGCAAAATGCACCTAATAAATTTTAGGCGTTTGTCAAATATCCGATAAAGGAATACTGTTGACTATTTTTACCTAAAATTTTAACCAACATTTTTTTTGATAATGGCTTCAAATTTTTAATCGAACCTTTTAAAAGACTTTTCATTAATATCAGATTATTCACGATCATATCATTGTGATTATTCAAGTTGAAGAAAATCAAATATAAAAGAATTTTCGTGCAACTCAATTAACCTTATAGCTCGTTCATCTTATTATGCATTCTCAACCGTATGGATTATAATGAAGACGATATGTTTGAGTTCAAAAATCAAAATTAATGTCTACGGAATTTTACTCAAGTAATCAAGGATTTTTTATAGCAAATAATTTTATTATTTTTAAATTTTCTTTTTTCAAAAATAACAGAAAAATTAGTTCCGTTGATTTTTTCGACCATTTAAACATATTATTCCAAATCATATTATAAATTTTATATGAAAAATACATTATCAAAAACGATCGTTTTACCTCCTCGTATATGAGAGTTATATATATAGGTCAGGGGAGATCGGCACACATTTACTATTAGCTTTTCAGGGCCGGCACTACGTAATGCTGGTCGGAGTTATCCACAAATGGAAGCGATCTACATGATTTTTTTTTTTTTGTATACTGTAGCTCGTGATCCTCGTATGTGAGTACGAATTGATTCAAAAATTATTACAATGACTTGCCCCCATAATTATTAACTGTACCCATAAAAATGAAATTTGATCATATTTATCGAGGTAGTATAGATGGCACAGACAATAATTCATGTAAGAATAAATGTATGTAACTTGCAGTTACAGATACCAATTTTAATTTTAGTTAAATGTCAAGAAAATTTTCAGTGGGTACACTTTTGTTGGATTATATCGTAAAATAAACAGGATTCAAGCATATTAAAGCAGAAGTGAAAGAACAATTTGTAATTGTTATTTCTCTTCAACAGATAGTTTTGTCTTTTCTTTTCTTTTGAAGATAATAATACTAAAATATAGAATTAAGTCAGTTGATTTCTGGCCAAATCATTTATTACAATGAGTTCAGTAGCTTATATGGATTTAATTATAGAGGTGTTTATATCTCAGTATGTAAAATAATTAACATGTTGATAATAATGGTTCCTGTGAAAATAATATAAGTTATAATAATACTTATATGATTATTACGATAAAGGATTTAAACTTTTAGAGTATTGAAGCAGTAAGCTATAACAAGTAAGCCGATATTTTTCTAATGTTTGTTATAATAATTACATTAATATACAGTATACAGTACTGTAAATAAAATATTCATTATGTTGATATATTTTTAATTACTAAAAAAAAATTTTTTTGATGACAATTTTGAAGTTTCGATAAAATTCTAAACGAAAATAATAATTGACTTAATATTAATCTTAAATTTAAAAATTTTTTAAGAATTATTAACCAAATACAGATTATAAATTTTTTCGTTCCACACTAATAATAGTTTCCATTTCTTAGTCACAATTCACTTTTCATTACTATTATTAAGTATCAGCTTGATCAAGAAAAAAGTCGCTGTAAGTTAGCCTTAATTGTCAAAGTGTCCGTGTAACGGATCAACTTTACCTATAATTAAGTGACGAATTCATAAAAGATGTAATATTGGTTTTATAATTATAATTGAATTTTTTCTACGGATTATGATATAATTTGTTGATAGCTAATTAAACGGTTATATAAGGGTGGTTTTTGAACTTATAAATTAAATATCATTGGATAGTTATATGATCAGCTTTACTTAAATTAGTATGGTTCCAATATCAGGATATTATTAATTTATTAACTTAGTAAAGGAAAGTCGGATGTTGATCTAATCATTATTTGTTGCGGGCTTTTAAGTAAGCTTAAAACCTTACCTTGTTATCCTATTTTAGCCAACTTTTTTTTCATTTTTCTCAAGGATGATTAAATATATCGAAGCGTAAAGAAAATAATAAAATGGCTTCAAAATTTCATTCAGGCCTTTCAAAAGATCTTTCATTAATGTTAAATAATTCAGATGATCATAATGTAATAATTCAAGTTGGAAAAAATCGAAATATGAAAGAATTTCGTGCACATTCATATATTCTTATATCACGTTCTCCTTATTTTAAAAGTGCATTTTTAAAAAAGGAGTTTCAGATAACTTTTATAGTTTCAGAAGACGGATTTATTACTAATGATAATGTGATGAAGTTTAAAAAACCACATATTAATCCTATCGTTTTCGAAATAATTCTCAAGTAAATAATTTTTACAATTAAGTAAACGTTAATTTTAATTTTTATTGTATATCATGTTTTTAATTTCTTCATTTTTCAAAATTAAAGGTATATATATACAGGTGAAATAGATTTAACAAGTCAATCGGGCCTAATAATATTCGAACTTTTAGTTGCATCAGATGAATTACTCTTGGAAGAATTATTTGAACATGTTCGAGATTATTTAATTGAAAAACAAGCAACCTGGATTCAGGAAAATTTTGTTCTCGTCCTTCGTACCGTATTTAAACTTGCGAACTATAAGAAACTGCAAAATTATTGCATTGAAACTATTTGTGCAGATCCACAACCTTTTTTCACTTCAAAAAAATTCCTCTCATTAGATAAAGTTAGTCTATATAATTTGCTTAAACGAAATGATTTGCAGATTGATGAAATCGATGTTTGGGATTGTTTAATTAAATGGGGCATCAGACAAACTCCTGATTTGGGGATTAGGAATAGCGATAGAACCAAGTGGAATAAGAAAAATTATGAAGCATTAAAGAAAACATTAAATCATTTTATCCCTCTTATTCGGTTTGTTGAAATTTCTTCTAACGATTATTTTGATAAGGTCCGTCCTTATAAAGCTATTATTCCTGATCGTATTTATGAGGAAATTGAAGAGTTTTATTTTAAAGGTATCTTACCAAAAAAAACCACACTACCTCCACGAACAGGAATGATTAAAATGATCGAATCAAATATTATCAAACCAAAACTAACTTTTATGATTACCAATTGGATTGAAAGAAAAGATTCATATTATAATCGTAATAAAAAAGATAATTTTTACAATTTTAACCTTATCTATCGTAAAAGTCGTGATGGAAATAATATTATTCGAAATAGATGTATCGGACAAGGAGCTGTATTAATTTTGATTAAAACTAAATTTTCAGACAAAATATTTGGTGGATATAATCCTATTGGTTGGCATGATAATTATAATAGTGGTTATTTTTTTCGTAATAACAAACAGTATTTATCCACTACTGAAAGTTTTATATTTTCGTTTACAAATAATGAAGATACTAGAAATATGAAAATTAGTCGCGTGGTTAATTCGTCATATTCCATCTATGATCATTCTGGTATGAATGGGATTAATTTTGGTGGAGGTGATTTAGTATTGGAAAATGATTATTTGACTTTATCTCGTAGCGGTAATTATGAAAACTTAAGAAAGAATAGGTTTGAATTTTTGGATGAAAATCAATATGGGGTTGAAGAAATAGAAGCCTTCAGCGTAGTTAAGATTTAAGAAAGCTAACTATGTGACTAGAATTTATAAACGTTGATTTAACATTAATAACAAATTCAATATTTAGCCTTTTTTTTTAGCTTTTCCATATTATCTTATGTTTAAATAAACAAACAAATTATTTATTTATATATTACGAACGCATATTTTCCCCCTTGAAAATCATTTATTTTACAAAACTTTTTTGAGTTAAACCATAGTTTACATAAAATTTATAAAGAATTTATGAGGCAGTGAATATTGAAATAAATATCATCAGAACCGGAAGTAAAATTCTATTCAGCTTTCACTATAAATCGTTCGCAGAAAGAAAAAGAATTTTTAACGAAATAATTTCTATTAATAAGTGTTGCCAAAAAAGTTTAAAGTTGGACGTTAACCCTTTTCTAAAATAGTAATATAAATGAAATACCATAACTTAAGTACAATTACCATAACTCCGATAAAATATCTATTTTTAGGTTAATAATGTTTCACAATTAAATAAATGATGATGCAATTTGTGCATATGATCACAAGATCGACAACGAGCACATGAAACTATAAATTTCTAATTTTAATTTTATTATTTACTTATTATGGACCAAATACTCTTAATAAAATGGAAATTACAAATACAAATGGTGAAAAGTTTAATCCAACACCAAAATTAAAACCTAGTCCTATACCAATTTTATTTGTTTCATTTAATAAGAATGATTATAATTGTATTTATTGTGGGGAAGAATATTATGAAGCACTCTTTTGTAATTTGCAAAAATATTGCAAAAAATGTTTATCATGCTATATCACTAATATAAATAATAATAATAGTATCATTAATATAAATGATGATAATAGTATCACTAATATAAATGATGATAATAGTATCACTAATATAAATGATGATAATAGTATCACTAATATAAATGATGATAATAGTATCACTAATATAAATGATGATAATAGTATCACTAATATAAATTATGTTAATAGTATCACTAATATAAATGATAATAATAGTATATACTTAGACCTATATTTATATACAAAGAACTTGGAATGTAGTAAGCATGAAATAAATAGGACATATGTACCACAAAATGTTCAAGAATGCTGTAGAAATTCCTTTGAAATATTATGCTTTAAGCAAATACCTATATACTATTTATATTGTAAAGCTTCCAGCTCCTATTATAACTTATATGAAAATGTGATTGAAAGTGAAAAAAATTGCAGACTATGTGAAAAATCATTGCAAGGATTGGAAGGATTTGAAAAAGACAAGTTCAAATTGTGTTCAGACTGTTATTTAATTTCTTGTGGATATATAAATTCAAATACTAAAAAACCTATTCCAATTATTTATTTACCATGGTGGCATAATGTTTCTCGTTGTGATGCTTGTAAATTAAATTTAATATCTGCTTCAGACTGTCAAAAGTATTGTACAAATTGTCTTATATTTTATATTGGATGTAGATATTGTCTAACAACAAATGTTATATTTGGACCTACAATTCAATCTCAATGTAAAAAATGCAAAAATTTATCATCTGTTAATTTTGATATTGCAAAAATTAGCATCGGAAATAATGATCTAGATGAATTTCTTTCCAATTTAAGGGTTGAATTTCACAATAATTTAAAAATAGCTAAGTTTGTTGATGAAATAAAAAATATTGGTGGATATTACTATCCACTTTCAATATTTGATTCTCTTTATCAAGATACTAAGACATTAATGGAATGGATACCATATACTCAATTTACAAATATAAAAGAAATAGCAAGAGGAGGATTTGGTATTATATATCAAGCTACTTGGTTAGATGGTTCGATAAATAAACTTTCAAATGTACGGAGAAGAAGGGATCATGAAATCGTTATTTTAAAAAGATTTATAAACTCTCACAATATTAACAAATATTTTTTGAATGAGGTAAATTTTTTTTTCTTATTATTTATTTGATGTTCTAGAAAAAAAAAAAAATATTTTTTAATTTTTTTAATTTTTTTAATCTTTTAATTATAGTTAAAATCAAATCAATATTGTTATCAAATTAACCATCATATTATTAGAACTTATGGTTTTACAAAAGATCCAAAATTAAATGATTACATATTAGTTATGCAATATGCACCGGGAGGAGATTTACATAATTACTTACAAAAAAATTTTACGGAAATTACATGGAATAAACAAAAATTATCAATTTTATGGCAAATTTCAGAAGGGTATTTATATTATCATGTAAATTTTATTTGTTTATGATAATTACTAATTTATTTATCTTCTTTTTTTTAGACTTGAAACTATCCATAATTCAGGATTTATACATCGAGATTTTCATAGTGGAAACATATTTTCCAGTTTACTAAATGGTAAAAGATATCAGTGGCAAATTGGAGACTTAGGATTATCACAACCCACAAATAATACATCACCGAATAATGAAATATATGGTGTAATTCCTTACATTGCACCAGAAATATTTAAAGGGTTTTCTTTTTCTAAAGAATCTGATGTTTATAGTATGGGTATGATTATGTGGGAACTTACAACGGGTTGTAAACCTTTTGCTAATGTTGAACATGATATTATTCTAATTTTTAAAATTCTTGATGGAGAACGACCTAAAATTACAGAGGATACACCAGAATGTTATACTATTTTAATGAAGAGTTGTTGGGATTCTGATCTTAAAAAGAGACCTTCTATAACAGAAATTCGTAAAACTGTCGCCAAATGGTTTTTTAAAAATAAACATATTGAACCATTTATTCAAGCTGAAAATAAAAGGAAGGAGTTAATAAATCTGGAGAAACTTGGTCCAGAATTTAGTGAAAAATTTCACCCAAAAGCTATTTTTACAAGTAGACTATTAACTTCTTATATTTCTAAATGTTCATCTATCAATTCCTCGAAAGGTACAGTATATATTTCAAATATGATAATAAATATAGAATACCAAAATGAAAATATTTAATTTCGTTTTTGTAGACTATACTTCAATTGAACTAAAACTTGACATAGATATTGGAAGGTAAAAAAAAATTCAATTTATAATACTTATATTTAACAATTTAGAATCTTCAATCAAATGAATCAAGTGTAATTTATACTATTAATAGGTCAATAGTACTTGGAACTAAACGAACCATTGAAGAATCATATATTGATTCTAATGAAAATGACAGTAAGTGTTTGCTTGATTAAAATGTACTAATATTTTTATTCATTTTTCAACTTAAAAATAGGTAACGCTTGCATTAAACTTGAGAAGCCCGAAACTAGAAAAATTTTTGAATAAATAATATAATATATTCAAGTTTTAGCGTAAGATTGGTATTTGCTCTCTTAATAAGTTATATTTATTATTCAACATGCAGTATTACAGTAATCATGTATGGTATAGCAGGTTTGTATTGACTTAATAGACATTATAGTTCATCATATTTATAGATATATTTTTATCTTTTATAATTTTTTACATTTAATAAACTATTTCAAATGTTAATTATATTTAATACTATTTTATATTCTTATAAGATGATAGACTATTAATATATTTTGGTCATATTATGATTTACTCTGTAATATTTTAGCGAATTTATTCATGTATGTTGTTCTCTTAAATATTCTTTGTAATTATATATTTATTAACAACTATTGAAGACTGTCACATTCAAATTTATAATGGAAGAAGTTTCATTTTTTTGTATGCATATAAAATACAATAATGATGTCACAACAAATTTAAAGATTTGAAATATCAATTTTTCGAGTAAACAAAAATTTATTTGATAAAAAATAAAAATAAAATAGGTACCTTTAGGATTATTATTTCTTGCAAATGATACTTGGACTTCCAGTGATTAAAAATCGATTGTGGGCTGTACTATTGAGTATGAAGTCACGATAATAGTCTCGTTTACATATCGCTGTTCTATTGACTTCTCCTAGCAATGATGGGACAATGAACGCTTGTTCATTTGTGTTCATAGAATCTAAGCTATCATAAGGAGTTTGTTCTTCATCTTGTCTAGAAGCGGTATAAATCAAGTTAAGAATTTATCACTCTTTATAAAATATAATAAATGCTTTTCTCTTGTTGGCTTTAATTCATTGTATATGAAACAATTATCAATGGTGAATGGTTAAGAGTTCACAATATTGACCATAATTACGAAAATAATTTGAATACAAATGAAGTTTATGTTATTGAAAAAATTGAGACATTCATTATAACTAAGCAATAGGATGCAATTTAAAGAATTATTTCATCAGTAAAACTAAGATAAATTCGTTGATATACTATATTTTGGCAAAGTCATAATAAGATTACTATTATTTATTAGTTATATATCATTTATTGTTTTAAAACTTTATTAATTTACATCTACTTCATTTTATTTTAAAATCTTATTTTAATAAGTTTTTCAATAAGTGATTAATATGGTTTAGAAGGTTTATTATACACTAGCAGACTAGACACAACGGTCAGTCAGGTTTCACAAAGCAACTACACCGCAGTATGATGATTTTGGACAACTCGATTGTCTTAAGTTCCAAGCATGGTTTACTCGATCAATTAATTTTAATTCTAGTATGTGTTACAAAATATTTTATTGGTTCTTTAGACGAAGAATAAATTATTTATTAAGAAATTCACATGACAAAAAACACTTTAGGACGAACTTGGAATGGATAATACTATTCATAGATTTTGCATTGGGCAAGCAAGTATTATTAATGACGAACGGTTGTAAACGAAGTATGGATAAAATTGAAAGGAAGTTGGGAGGCGCAATTTAAGATAGTGCATCTGTAGTAATCAGTTAAATAAATAGAAAAAATCAGACGTAGATAAATTTGAAAAAAAATACACAGTCATAATAATGATATCAGTTAATTTAACGAATTCTCATCCATCTTATGGAAACATTCCATAATACGAATTTGATGAAATCTAAAAATAGCCCTAATTGAGTCGTTAGATCAATCATTGTTTCATGGCAAGGATTATTATTCACTATAATTTACAATTAAGAAATCAAATTCAATACAAAATAAATATTCAATTTTTAAGAAAATAAAACTCAGAGAATAGTAAATACAGAGATTAATTTAAATTTTTATTTTTATAATAAGGAGATATAAAATACAGAGAACCATTATTCGGTAAATAGCTATTATCATGTGATTTCTAATTCAATTCCAGAAGATAATACGGGTCTTGATAACTTAAAAAAAGAGAATGACACCTTCAATCGCCGCATGATGTCTATCATCTTACAGCGTGAAAAGCATTGAGATTTCACAGATACACTCTCTCCGGAAGGGAAATCAGCGATTATCTTGGTTTCTACGTAATTCGTGTCGTCATTAATTTTTTGCTCTGATCTGTTTGTTCAGCTAGTCAGTCGGCTCATTTCACTACACCTACCCCCTCCAACCCTCAAAACAGATGGCCTTATAGTGTTTCTGGCATTTTAAAAATTATGGGATATTATTAATCTGTGTCAGATTTGATGTTAAAAGAAAAGCACCAATTTTTTTTTTTAATAAAATTATGATTTTTTCATCGGAAGTTATGGAATATATAGAAAGTAAGTAACGGAAATTGGCTAAGTAAGTAACGTAAAGTCACATGATCCATTACGTTACTTTTCTTATTTAAGGCACGGAGCGTAAATTTTTTTGGTAAATACTTTACGTTACTCCTTATATTTGCCACATGATCGCGTCATGTTTATTTGTTTATTGAATCTCATTTCAGTATAGGTTCGTTTCCTCGGTTCTTTTGGTCTCAACTCTCAAGGTATTTTTCTTTTCTTTTGTTTTTATTTCTAACTTACATTCTGCATACACTTTGTTTCTTACTAACTCTATTTCATTATTTTTAGGTCCTTTAGTCCTTCCGGTTCTGCAATTAAGATTCAGTTATTTTTCACTTTACGTTTCGTTTCTTACTCATTTTTTATTTTTTTTTTTATTTTGTTTCTGTTTCATATTTCGTTTTTCACTAATTTATTTCATTTTTTTTTA
>QZLH01001088.1:20383-44124 GCA_003833135.1 Oehlia diaphana | reverse complement strand
ACCGTGTATCAGGCAATATTCAAATCACGGGATACCGGATAAATCACTTATTCGGCACTTCGAGCCGAATAACTAACGCTACCTAAGGGTAGCTTGTTATATTGGGAATCAAATTGATCAGTTGATCTCGGGCTCCGAAGTGCCGAATAAATAATAGTTAATTATTTATTATGCAGCCAAATAGGATCATGTTGTTTTTAACAAACTGATGTTTTTTAGATAAATTATTATTGCGTAAATATCTTTGATATTTTTGACGCATTACGTCATATAGATTATTGTCACACATTTACTATGCTTTCCATATGGAACATGNTTTACTATGCTTTTCATATGGAACATGATCTTGGACGTCTGCATAATAACACAGTTATTAGGTAGAGGGGTTAAAATATCATCCGAACTGCTTCGCAGTTCGGTGATATTTCAACCCCTCTACCTAATAATTTGCTTGATTTGGCGCTATATATAGTTTGACGTGCATCTCAAGGTATCACAATTAATAATATTAGTTTCATAATTTTTAACATGTGTACGAGATATTAAACAAACACCTTGTCTTTAGGTTTCAGGAAAAAAAAATAGATTTATAAATTAAAAATAATTTCAGTATATTGTATCGACAATATATCTTAATCCCTTATGACTAATTTGAAATTTGTAATTTTTTTTAAAAAAAATAAATAAAATAAAAATATTCACAAAAAGACTTGGTATAAATTATTACTGGTTGTATTTGTTCGTTGTTAATCGTCATAAGGACCCCCGAGTAATGCTGAAAAAGGTAACAATTGAGTTTGTGTAGAATGGACCGAAATAATTTGCAGATCTCTTTTTTTTTTACATAATGCCAGTCAGAGTTTTGTGACGCATTAAAATCATCTACTGGAATTATGCTTCTCCGACCAGAATTAAAGATGCACGGAGTTAATAGCAAATTTCGCCGATCACTTGTTACCTCTTTATGTATTGCTCGGGATCCTGTGTTATAAATAGAAAAAAATATGTTTGATTTACATTACATTTGGTTACTAATTTGTCAAGATTAAACAATTAATTTACTCAAAAGGGAACAATTCAAAAATTCGTGAAACTTGTATCATTTATTCATTTATGGATACAATCCTTTCAGTATTACCAATAGTTTTCTTTTTTTTATAAATTCACAAAACCTTGTCACCTTGAAATTAATCTTTCTAAAATTTTTCGATTCATATCATACTTAGATTCTCAAAAAAAAAAAAATGCCGTTATTTGATGAAAATGTATGTAAATAAATTATGAAATTATGTTTTACCTTCTTATGTAAAGATTCTATTAAATTAAATTTTTTTTTCTTAAAGAGCAATAAACTTATTATACACGGTATGAAAAAGTGGAAAGTTCGTCATAATCGCTTCGTAAAAATTAGTAAATTAGTCCCTAATTATACACCAAAACAAATTGCTTCTCAGTAGGTTTCGAGTTTTTTAAATTTGATTTTATTGTTTCTTGATTTTCGAGGAAAAAATATATATATATATTCTTTATTTATTAAATTAATTAAATTAAATTTAGCTGGAAGAATTATCTTGATCCTAATTGTAAGAAAAACTTTATATATATACAATTTACCTTTTTTTTCTTTTGATATTTTTCAAAATTTAATTTTCATACATTTTTCAATTTGATAAGTATGTCTTGATACTCTAGAGTACGAAGAAAAAAAATTTATTGCTGAATGGATTCGAAAATATCGAACTTCAAGTGGAGTTATCCACTGGAAATATGTGGTCAACGATTTAAAAATTCGATTTGGCAAGCGACATTCCGAAAACAAGGTCAAAAATTATTGGAATGCAAAATTAAAGAGAGAAAAAAAATTTAAAAATAAAGGACAAAAAGAGATAAAGTACGAAAATCATGAACAAGAAAAAGGAAAAGAAATGTATACTGAAGGAGATGAACGTAAATTCATTTTCCATTTTGTTAGTTCCGAAGATTTTTTACCAAGACGTCCTTCAAAAATCACTATTGCATCCCTTTTAAATTTCGACAACTTGTGAGTCAAGATAAATTTTTTTGTAAATAGTTTACTTTTTATTATATGATGTATTTTTTCTTTACATATTTGTTTGTCGTGCCCTATTTATTTATCGTGCTATTTATTTATCGTGCTATTTATTTATCGTGCTATTAATTTATCGTGCTATTTGTTTATCATGCATATATTCTAATGTCACTTACGTTATTTACTACGTTTTACATTTTTATATTAAGTTTTCATAGATATTTTTTCATTTCATTAGATGCATTTTGTATTATATAGATAGACTTTTATGATATTTATTAAGAACAAATAAAATTTTCGCTTTAAGTCACGAGATAAAGAACCCGTTTTTATTGGTTGGGATCGATCGGCATAATTACTGGCTTAAAGTCAAATGCTGAAACATATTCGGAGATTAAGTGACGCAGTAACAATACTCAGATACTCTTTTTTAAAATCAGATTAGTCATTCTTATTTCTATTAGAAATTTTTGGTCATTCTTTTATTGGAACATTTTTTTTTTTTTTTTTTTTTATATATACAGTATTTACAATACTTTATGTTCTATTTATACTATTTATATACGTATCAAAAATATTTTTACAATATATAGTGTTCCAATATTGGTATTATTCAACCCCTAATTATAATAATTTTACAATATATATTGTTCCAATATTGGCATTATTCAACCCCTAATTATAATAATTCATTCGTTAAAATAAGTCATTATTTAATACGACAATGACTTTTTTCTAAAAAAAAAAATATTTAATGCAACACTAATTAGAGTCATTATCTTATTTTGTAACATAAGAACTCGCATTATAAGAAAAAAAAACAACTTAAGTGAAATGTTTAATTTGCGTAAGGATTTTCCGGTTAAATTCCGACGGAAAAACAATATATTTCTTCTCCGAAACCAACCAAATTTCACTTTATAGTTATGCAAATAAATATAGTTATCCCTCGGATGATCTTAATTTGAAGGTTAAGATTATCCAATAATTGGCTCATTTTTTTTTTTTTAAAAAAAAATTTTTGACTATATAAATATTGTAATATATAAGTAAAGGGATTTCCTATTAAATTTCCGGCAGGAAAATTTCATATTTCTTATCCGAACCAACCAAATTACACCTTATCGTTGTACAATATTTGACGATCAAGAACATTTTATTTGACTAATTTCGGATAAATGTGTGTTTTTCTAAACGATAATAATTGGTTCATCTTTTTTAGTCCGAAAATTATATATTGGATTTATATTGAAGGAATTTCTAATTACAGACTTCTAATAAGCCCCCGTTTATTTATTAATCAAAGGAATGCATGCACGTAGTATATCAGTCATTCAGTCATGCTTGCATGACATAATCATCTGATATTTTTTAGTATAATGGTTAACATAATGGCACATTATTCGATTTTGTACACGATATAAGGTTTCGCTTCTAATGATATTGATTGTGTTTCATTTAACGAATTGTATTGCAGAAAATAAAACACAGAGATTCCATTTTTGAAAAAAAAGGATTATTTTGATAATTCGACATCGATATGATCGATACGGTAATCCAGATTTAGAGAAAATTCGCAACTGCCGAATATGATTCGAAGAAGTATATATATAATTGAAATATTATAATTAAACCGAATGTTAGTGTTTTTTATATTACATCAGGGGAACTTTTTATTTTTGTAACACAATATTTCTTTATTTATTAAAAGTTTATCAAAAAAAAAAAATTAATATAATATATATATAGAAAGAAAGAAATACGTAGTAATAATATCCTTTCTATCTAACAAAATTCGCTATTCTTTGAACTAACGTTGTGGCGTTTTCTATTGTCCATTAAACCATCAAGGATCTTTACCGTATACTGCGTTTTGAACAAAGAAAATGTAATGCAAACATTAAACGAATAGAAAGTCAAATAATCTAGATACCTCCTAGCTAAGATTTACTATATTTGTATAAGAGATAGGATTTTTTAATATTATTTAATTAAATTTGTTATAGCTTAAATTGAAATCATATGCCATATTAATTGATCAAAGAACCGTGTGCATCGGAAAAAATAAACAATTATATAGTATTGATTGTTCCAACATTCCGAAAAATTATATAAAAAAAAAAAACCGATGATTCGAAATTTCGAATATTATGAAGTTCATTAAAAATTTAATTGAAATAATTCTTTTACCAGTCTTATATTATTTCGTCATGACGTTCTAAGATATGTAACATAACTAACTAGACTTTAAATGAACAAAGTCTGTGATAATTTATTTTTTATTTTCCCCTTACAATAAAATTCTCACACAAGAGTAAATTTAGAAAAGACCTTCTAAATTAAATTCTATCATACGCAACCATTTGTGCGTCTTTAATTTTACAAATATTACACAATAATTCCATATTAGCTTTGTTCATAGCATGGTGGTTATAAATATAGTGAGAATAAAGCATCTAGGATTTTTTAAATCTTTTTAACTTTCAAAAAAAAAAAAAGAATTTGTCAAAGAATAAAACTAATTTTATATTCAACTCACTTCCTTTCGCTCACCAACAACAACATGCCACAACGAAGTCAAAGAGCAAGAAAGAAAAAGTTAACTTGCATATTTAATTTGAACGTACGTTATTAAAGCAAGTTTGCATTAAATAATTGGATTCTAATTTCCACTTTTAATTTTTTTTAGAGTGAGAGAATTATAATTGATTATATGGAACGATGGGCTAGTCACGGAAGACTAAATCGTAATCCTTTTGTGGAATTGAGTAAAATCATTCCTCACAGTCCAAAGCAAATCTACCAGCAGTAAGTTCAAAAAAATTTTTTTTATTTTTTAAAAAAGAATTATAATTCTAATTTGTTGCCTACAAAATTTAGTTGGTGGAACAAGCTGGACCCGCGACGTAAGTAAATTATCATTATAATTATATCTTAAAATTCTTTTTTATGAAAACTTTCGAATAACCTTTTTTTTTCTTTGCTTTAGTTTGTTTAGTCAGTAATGAACCTTTTTCGAATGAAGAAAAAGGATACATTTACAGTTGGGTTGAAGACTATCTCTCCTCTAATAAGAAAACCATCCCGTGGAAAACTTTACAATCGAAAATGGAAGAAGAATTTAGTAGATTTCGATCTAGAAACGATATTAAAAATATTTGGTACTCCAGGGAAAGAAGATTGGCCAGACAAGCGGCAAATATTCTTGATCCTCTCCTATTTGGAATGAACCAACCATTGCAAGAATCAAACTAACTAACTAGTATATTCCTATTCCTTCATTGTTTTTTATTACTACTATTATTTTTTTCCTAAAAAAAGAAGAAATTACTTTTCTTTCTTACTTCAAAATGTTTTTTTTTTAACGTTCTTATTTTATACTGTATATACACTTATATAAGTGTATTCCTTCAATTTCGTTTTTGAATCTTATATTGAGATGATAGCCCTTTCAAACGTTTGTATTGTGGTATTGTGTATGCAATTAAAAAAAAAGTGTACATATACAGTATAATAAATAAACTTATACTTAATATAAAATTATAACTAAAATCAATACATATACAGTTGATATCGTAATTGTAAAGATATACCTTGGCTTCCTTATTTTATACTTATAATAAATAAAATTATTATTAGAAAAAATTTAGCCCATATGTATTGTATATAAAATGAACCTAAAAACCTTTTTATTGTAACGATAAAATTACTGTACCAAGTTATGCACAAGGATCTGTGCATTTAGGTTAGAACCTTCCATAGTTGACCATGGTTCCGATCTAATGTCTCCGGACAATTTTTGTCCAAATTCCACTGAATACAGACGATGCATGCTCACTAAAATATGGGAAATCTTCGCCCGCATTTCATTTTCCCCGGCGTCACTAAAATTTCATGGATGAAAATCAATATACCTGCCTCGCGAGCTGGCACGAGCTGGCACGGTTCGTTGGCTCGTGCGGAGCACTAGCTATAATTATTGCATGATCATAAACGTCAGAACGATAACACTTTTGTTGGATGAGGAGCTATATTGGTCAAAGGGACTTCGCATCGGCTCGTCCGAGCTGAGATTCAATGCAGTCGTTCGAGCTCACGAGCTATGAGCCGACTCTCGATCTCCGAAAATAAAGCAAAATGATATTTGATCATGTGATCATCAGCTGATCATTTCGCAAATTCTCTAAAAAATCGTCCGGCTCGAGCCGGTTCGAGCCGGCTCATGCAGAGCTTTAATTGTAGCATCATAAATAAGCTTTATTTAACTTTCTATAGATTTTATTTTATGCCATTTTTAATCCACTTTATAAGCTTTATTTAAACTTTTCCTATAAAATATTCATTTACACCATATTTTTTTTTATTCCACTTTATTATATCAAACATGTATTATTGCTATGCCTAATAAAAATATTGGTCTATGAAAATCTGCATGATCCTATTGGGCCGAACGATAATAATTATTATTTTTTTTACATTAAAGAGTTGTTATATGTTTTATTTATTTGATTAGTAATGCAAACTAATCTAAAACAAAATTTCACAAAAAAAAATTATTTTTATTATTTAAAAAATAAATTATTATTGAATTATAAAAATTGAATTTATAGTAAATTTATTAATACAATTAATCATTTGATTATGTTATTCTAAAGAAGGCAATTATAAAAAAGAGGTGATTTTAGAGAGAGATATTAAGTTTGAATTAGAATCTTGGTATAAATAATGTAATCGTTTTTAAACCAACCAAAAAAGTAAATACATTTAAAATTAGGTTATCCTTTAATTGGTAAAATCTTGGCCAATCTTTTATTGGGAAAGTTTATATTACGTAAATCTCATGATAAACATGATTTTTTATAATTTCAGAAATAAATAAATCTGCTCCGTCGAATTAAATTTAAGTAATAAGATTATTAACTAAGCCATATTTATATGGTGTTACACCCGAGTCATACATAAAAGCTCATCTGGGGTGCAGAAATTTATCTGATTGCATTATTCCAATTCTAAATAAGATAAAACTATGACGGTTCAAATTTTTAAATCAGCAAATCAGTAAATCAGTAAATCATCAAATCAAATGTTATCAATTAATCAACGAAAGTGATCATTTTTTAATTGAAAATCATTTTGACGCGATTACAGTAAAATAATAATATCTGATATACTTTAATGAAAATGATGCATTATCAGATAAAAATCATTGATAAGGAAATAATTTTCATATTTTTTATTATTATTTACCAGTTTAAATGAGTTTAAATGAAAAAATAAATGGTCATTGATCTGCACGAGCTATTATTATTATTTGTGTTCATTTAATGAAAGTAAAATGAGAGATAATGATTGATGAATGTCATTATGAGGATTATGACGATCATAATAAGATTATTGCATTATGTTGCATTATAATGATCAGGTAAAAAATAAAACTTATTATTACAATAAATAAAAATTGCATTGTTTAGGTAAATTAAAATTTAAATTGTCCTAATCTGGATTTAGGATATCAAAATGATTTTATCCCCCTTTACTTTTTTTTATCAATAAGTCAATAATACAAAGAGATTTTAAAGATTACAGTAATATTATTTAGTGTAATGATAAACAAATAATCTGTCCTTTATTACTAATAGATTGAAAACTGATCGATTAAAATATCTTTATTTTATATATATATATATATATTTTATTTATTTATTTTTATTTAAAAAGCGAGAGAATCTTCAAATAAAATTTGAGGAATTTTTCTTTCTCTAAATTTGAATAATCATATTTAATATTTTTTTAAATTTGACGACTTTAAAAAGTACTGTAATCATGAGTTCGAAAGTGGTTTATTTTACTGAGGAAGTATGTTAATAATCTTAAAGATAAAACAATTATTTTAATCTATTAATGAAATGATTTTGTCGTAGGACGATAATTTGATCATTAAACATATGAAAACTTATGGGAAATTCACTAATCGTTTCGTAATCATTAATGGATTAATGAATGAAAAGTTTACTAACAGGCAAATCTCCGAACGGTAAGAATAATTATTAAGTAATTTGTTTTTTTTTTTTTTTAAGAAAATAATAATAATAATGTCTGCTTTTTACTTTATAGCTGGAGAAATTATCTTGACCCGGAATGTAAATAATCTTTATTAATACTTTTTTATTTTTTAAAGAAATATTTTAACAACATATAAAAAATTTGTATTTATTTCAATTAGTATGCAAAGAAGATTTTGGTTATTACGAAAAAGTCATTATTGATTATGAAGTTCAAAGAATTCTCATGACAAGCGATAAAATCAGCTGGAGAGAAGTAACTCGTGAATTGCAAAGATTGTTCGAAAAACGTTATTCTGCGAATAAAGTTAAAAATTATTGGAATTCGAAACACAGAAGTAAAATGGGGACAAAAGATATAAAAAATGACGCAAAGAAAGAAACGAAACCAAAATCTTGTTCATCAAAATATTCGAAAGGTAAAAGTAAAAAAGATGAATTTAAACCTTATTGAAGGAATGTAGTTTTAGTGATTTATTTTATTTATCACCCTTGTTATCACAATATTACAAAGTAATATTAGTAATATTGGCGGAAATATTTTTGACTGGTTTCAAATTTTTGTACTGTACATGAATGTAAAATATTTTATTGAAAAAAAAAAAAAGTTTGTGTAAAATTAATATAACAAAGAAAAAGTAATAATAATTTAGTAATAATAAAATTTCCTAATTCTTGCTTTACAAGGGTAAAAAATTAACTCGTAAAAATCTTTCATTGTTTAATTACGCTTTATTAATAACAAACATTATTGTGTAAAAAATAAACTTTTCCAAATACATTATTACTATACACTAGAGTAATCTTATCATGCATATCATTGAAAATTAAAACATTAAATGGTAAAATTATTTTTCAAAACAAATAATGACAAATCTTAAAAGTCAAATTTTTGGTATCACCGGTCTTTCAAATTGCTTTTGTACGACAGTAGATCTCTCATCCATTATGAATAAAAAAAGGGGTTAACATTTTTTTAATTTTCGCCAAACCATAATTATAACGTAACATATAAAAGATGAAATAATTTTATATAAATGCATTGTAAAAATAAATGGTAAGATGGTAAGATAAATAATTTACGATCAACCTTATTATCACATTACACAGCTTGGTAGATCACACACTATAAAATAACCTTGGATTTCTTCCAATCTATCACTTTTCTGTAAGCTTCTCAAGAATTTTAGAAGCTGTATACTTTCTACTTTGTAAACTTCAATAAATTTAATAAACAGCAATATTTCGCTTCGCACAAGATAATCTTTTAATTCATCTAATAAATATTCAATGCCTTTGTTCGTCAACAAATCATTTACGACATCCAAAGAACCCATTAAATTCCTTTCATTATTTTGAAGATCATGCGGAAAAAAGGGGATTTATTTAGTGGTGAAGTAAATATTACAAATTGAGTGTTATTATTAATATTATTACCGTACCGTAGTTTACTGTTGTTACGCACACATATTTGTCGTCCAAAATCATAATTACTCTGGAACGAAACGAGGGTGGCAAAAACACGGTATATTATAATTTATACTAAAGAAATGTTCTTTTAGGATAACAGACGTATCATTCTTCTTATGGAAGAATGGGGAAGCTATCATAATCGATTCGTACGGATTAGTAGAGAAATGCCGAATCATACTGCAAGACAAATTTCTGAGCAGTAAATAATTTTTATTTATTTATTTATTTATTTATTTTTTTTTGAAAATCTCTTTTATTTTTTAAAAAAAGAATCATTGATCTTATTTTTCATAAATTAATATAGTTGGAGAAATAGTCTCAATCCAGATTGTGCGTCGTAAATTTCAGTTATCCTTTAATATTTATTATTTTTGTTTATTTTACCCATTAAACCAAATCTTTAATATATTATACATCATATGTTTTATTTTCTTTAATAATTAGTATGTCACGATCCTTTAAGTATTAATGAGAAAAATTTTATTATTGGACGAGCCCGTAAATGTCAAATACGATCTAGTATCATTCATTGGAAATATATAATTGATGGATTAGTAATAAAATTTGGCAAGCTTCGTTCTGAGAATAAAATCAAAAATTTTTTCAACTCTAGGCAAAGAAGGGAAAGAATGACGGAAAGAGCGTACCGTTCTGGTATTGATCATGATAGGCGTCCCTAAGTATACAAATATAATTAGTATAAGGAACAAGGAACCGGAAACTTATATGTCTGACGAAAGATCAAAATAATAATGAATAAAAATGTTTGTGCATTTTTTATTACTATTTTTGTTATTTGTTCATTATTATTTTCGTTATTTTTCATTATCATTTTTGTTATTTTCATTATTATGTTTTCGCTATTTTTCGTTATCATTTTTGTTATTTTTCATTATTATTATCTTTATTTTCATTATTATGTTTCTGTTATTTTTTTTTTTTATTATGATTTTATTTTTTTATTATACTTTTTTTTCATTGATCTCATATAAGTTTCCGATGTCCTTTTTTTTTTTTTATTTATAGTTTTATTTTTATTTTTCATTGGAAAAAAATTTTTGCACCATTAAAATTTTAAAAGTAAAAATATTTTATTTTATTAATTATTATAAACATTTTAATTTACTGTGAGATATAATGATGTGTGATGTGCCAGACGTCAAAATATTCCGCAATCCGACGCTAAAATTTACAAAAAAGAAACTTTAGTATATAATTGTTGTACTGTACGTATATATTATAATTAAAAAGAATTTTTTAAAAATTACCTAAGTCGAACATTCATTTTCTTTTCGTGAAAAACAGGAAGACACCAACGGAATTATGGTCATATTAGATGCAATACAAAAATCATTCTATTGAATTTAATGAAAAGTTATGATTATAAGAATCCAATAAGAACTCGCATGAAGAAATGGGTTTTATGCGCGATAGTTAAAGTTAATGATTATATAACAAAGGATAACGATATGAACTTGTTTATGAAGTTAATTATTTATTTTCGCGCGTAAAGTAAAGATGGCATAATAAATATATATTTTTTTTCAATTTGAGATTATGAATTTTCTAGAAAATTATTCGAAAAAAAAATACCGAAACCCGATTTTTTTATAGTAAAAAATGTAACACATAGTCATTATTGCATGATGAATTATTGAGATAGACCAAATTTTAATGATATCTATCTAATAAGTAATTTGTCCGTGTGAATCTTGATTTTTTCAGATATTTGATCATTCTTTTTTTTTTTTATGCTTTTTTTGTGTAAATTGGAGCATATTTATTTACATGATATTTTAAGTGAATCGAATAAAGAAATGTTTTTTTTTACAAGTTTGGCATGCATTGATAACTTTATTGAATGATATAACAAATGATTTTTAAAGTTAGTATCACTCAATAGGTTTGAATGAAAAATGGTTTATCAATTAAACATGATCCATTGTGTAATTATAAACAACAATACTAAACTTTTAAAATGTGAATATGATTTAATCGTCGATCCTAATGGATTTTGTGATCAGATTATCACCATTTACATTGGATGTAATACAATGGATCATTGTCCTTTAATTTACCCAATAGAGTTAAAGCATCCGAAATTAGGAAATTTAAATGAACAAAATACTATCTATACATAGCAAAAATGCGCTCATCTATTTGCTTTACGTAATGTATCGTGACACAACATTTTTTAATATCAATGCATGGTCAGTAAAATCTTATTCATTATTTCTTAAAAGTCTAGACTCTAGAATGAATGAATGATTTTTTGCTAGCGATAATTTAATTAATATGCAAAAAGGTATTACTGCAATATTTTAAAACTAGCTTATCACAAAGTAAAATTCTAATAATAACAAGATATTTTAAGCGTTTCATTTTTAAAATGGAAAGGTGCGTAGTACTTTGCGACAAGTGTTAATTGGATAAACAATTCCGGACCATTTAATCGGCCATGAAGACTATTCTAAATCTCCTTTTGTATTAAAATACCACATCAATGGTTTTTGTATTACCGAGATTGATTCTAAGGACTTTAAATTTTTTGAAATCATATCATAATTTTGAAATAATGTACTGTACATAGATTTTTTTTTTTTTTTTTTTTTGAGCTAATCCAAACAATCACGAGCTTATTTTTTTTTTTTTTATTAAATAACAAATATTTACTTCGTATCATCTTTTTATTTGTTTACGTTCAAAAATTTCTTTTAAAAAAAAAATCTTACATTATTTGAACTACACGAAAATAATCGATCATAAAAAATGGGTAAAACTTCACGGTTCAATGATGAAGTAAGTATTGTTTATATAAGATTTTTTTAAGTAAAATAATAGTTGACTTATATTTTTCTTTCTCTGTATTCCCATAGGAAGATACGTTTATCATAAATTATATGTATTATATGGAAAAAAATTACAATTCTAATAGACCTTATAACAAAGTTAATTGTTTTAAAAAAATTAGCAAATTTATGCCGGAATATACACCAAAACAAATTTCTAATCAGTAAGTTCGAAGTAGTTGTAAGATAAAAAATTTTTACTTTTTTCTGTTTCTAAATTTAATTTTTTTTTTTTTTTTAATCAATTCAGCTGGAAAAATCATCTCTATCCGAATTGTATGTACTTTAAAAAATTATCTTTAGATAAATTCATTTTGCACATTCTTATAAAAATAATTGTACCAATTCTTTTTTTTTTTTTTCTTATTTGATAGTATGTCATGATCCACTTTGGAAATCCAAAAAAGATTCCATTATCAAATATATTGAATGGATTCATAAACGTTCAAAATCAAAAATGGATGGATATGATGTATTGCATATGTTGAAAATTTGGATTGAAAAAAATTATTATAACTATGAAAATAATGTGTATTGTAAGCAATTCAAATTTATTTTAATAATAATTCCTCTTTAGTTTTCGTTAATTAATATCTCCGATCCTTTAGGTGAAAAAAATCAGTCTCGAAAACACCTTAATAAGAGGCGTCCTGAGGATAAAGTCAGGAATTCAAGTCAGAAAATCAATTCAAGTAATTCAAAAAAAGTTGCACCCCAAAATTACCATATAAAAAAAGAACATCAAAAATTCATTCTTCCCTTTCCATCTTCTAACAATATTCCTTCATATACTCCTAGCAGTCCACCCCAAAATTATCATATAAAACAAGAACATCAAAAATTCATTCTTCCCCTTCCATCTTCTGACAATGTTCCTTCATATAGTCAAAATGATTCTTCTTCAAGAATTCCTATTGAATCTCTTTTAAATGAGGTTAATTGTTCTCCAGAGATAAATGAAGTAGCTAAGGAATATTATTCTACTATTTAAATTCGCGTAAGTGATGTAAATACGAGATATTTGCTCATTTACTTTTTTTTACCTTATTGATTGATTCATTAAGGAAATTGTACATATAGAATCTAAAAATAGAAAATTGATAAAAATATCCATACATGGATTTCGATTTAAAGAAATCTTAAATGTTTTGGTAATAATTCATACTTAAAAAATATGAATAATAAAAGTAATTAAATAATTTACGAAAACTTGGAAAAATTCGTTCACTTCAAATGTATTAATGGATCCTTTTACAATCTTCATATACATGCGTACATCGTGATTCCAAAAACTACATATACTCTATGTATGTACTGTACGGTCAAAACCCGTTGCTACTGGTTTTGAGAAAAATTATTGGTAGATCGAAATAATGGTATAATGTAAAACTTCATATATCGATATTTATACTATAAAATATTTTGTAGTTCTTCTTGTGTAAGTCGTGATGGTTTTGATAACCAAACAGAGTTGACGCTTTTGCGCGTGTTTTAAAACAACTCTTTTTCTTTGTTGAGAAGAATCTTGAACAGTCTTTCTTTTTCCGTGTGATTGATACATTGTTATTCATAATAGATGCGAAAATACCTTTCTTAATTTATTGATACTTTTTTAAATACACATTTTAAGAACAGTACAGGACTAACATGGTCATTAAACAGTAATGAGTCATAATGATTTAATTTACCATGCATTACTAGTATAAAGGGGCAAAAAGAGTAGTATCAGTACAGGTTACATCGTGAAAACCATATATGATATCGGTACAACGAGGTTTTTTTATAATTGTGAAATGGATCGGTACATAGGATATCGGTACATCGGGTTTGACTGCATATATCACATAAATGCCATAACATGGTCATAAATTAAATCATTTACGAAATTATTTTTTATTTATTGAAGGTTTGCTTGGCGTATATTATGACTTTTCTCGTCATGGGCGTGTAATTTAAACATCCTGTACGAAGATATCAGCAGTCAATACTATAAATATTATAGTGCACACGACCAAAACCATTTGACAAATGGAAAATGACCACAAAAATTGCACTGCTCTATGTTTAGCTGCGGAGGAATGTTAGTTTATATGTAACACTCACTTCTATGTTTCAATTTTAATGTAAATACTGAGTTTCTTTCCTAATAAGATACTGTCATCGTATTAAACTGCACGCCCTGCATTTTATGCAGGACTTTTTCTCTTGGAGAAACAAATAGACTTTATTAAAGAATCTACATTTCATTGTTTCATTTTATTGTTTTCGCATAATTCGCATAATTCTTAAAAAGTGTATTAATTATTACTACTAATGAATATGTAAAACGTGACAGTCGGGATATGTTGCATATACTGTACTTATGCGAGAATTAATATCCAGATATTGTACTTTGAGACCAAACTTCTTATTTGATTCCATGTAAACACTTACCCCCGATACTAAAAAGACAAACCTTACTGGAATCAATTTAAAAATTGACAAAATATTTCATGAAAAAGAGAGAAATTTACATTTTTAAAATATTTTTTTTTTTTTTTCTTGTTTACTCACTGGTTGGTACTGATGTACTGTATATTTCAAAAAATACTTATTTTTTTTACTAATTATTATTTAATGATAAAGACATTCATTTAATGCTATTTGATAAGATTACTGTCCTACAATAATAAATATCATTTTTTGTTTACATTTCATGAATGAATTTACGACGTATTGTTTATTCATTATTAGTAAAAAAAAAAAAAAATTATTTTATCGAAAATGGTAATAAACAAAAAATTTTAATTTGGATAATTATAAAATCTTCATTTTCATATGTAAATTATAAAAGGAGTAGTACTAAATATAATCCGATTAATGATGTTCATAATCTCATTGATAAATGGTATTATTCATTTACAACAATATTTGGCTTTAAATAATCTCTTTGTATAATTGCCTTTTTTTACAAATCTGCATGCAGTAAATCAATAGTATGATCACCTTATTAAATGGTCGCTGATCACATTTGACGAACAAAAAATACGCCATCGTAAAATATACTGTCATTCTATTCCATTTTAGGATGTTCCATCTTCTTCGGATTATGAGAGATAATATTAAAAAAAAAAAAGAACAATGTATTTGCTTACATAATGTCACTAAATTATTTGATAAATCACGCAAATCACGGAGGATTATCGATCATCATTCAAAATAATAAATCTTATTTATTCAAATCATACATACAGTATTATGTTATGCATATAAAATGGCAACTCGTGTTCTCATTTTCAATGTTAAAAAAAATAATACAAATAAGGAGCTATATAAAAAATTTTTTTCATATCTTAAAAAAGTGCCAATAAATAAATAAAAAAAAATCATTACTTTTTTCATAAAATGATGAACGTCATATTTAATCATATTAGAAAGCTTAATCAGTATTATAAATACTATTCTTACGTATTAAGAGTTTACTTATAAGTCTATATTATTACGAATCCATAAATCTCGTAACCTTAAATTAATTTCTTACTGTTGTAGGAAAATCAAGATCGTTGTAAAAGGCGAAAAGAGTGACAGAGCGAGTGCCTAATTCATTTAGGCTTAGATAAGGTCTTCAGAAACGTGAAGTTTAATCAATTGGGAATCCGAAACTAGAAAAAAAAAGGCGGATAAATTTTAATAATAGAATACGAAAATAATAATCATCTTTATAAATATATTTTTTTTTTTTTTTTTTTTTACCTTCCGGATCTTCTATTTGAATTCCTCTAGAGTTTCTTGGTTTAGGAAGATTGCTAAAACTCATAAGACGACTGGTATAAATTGCTCCAGGATGAAGTGTATCAGAAGGGAATCCTCGTGGAATAATTTTATCTGCATCTGAATTATCAGCATTAATAAATTCTTTATTAGAACTTAGTTTTTCGTGTTCATCATGGAATCGCCAGTTTCTAATCACTTTGAGGATCTCTTTTGATGAAGGTCTTTTGCCCGGACTTGCATCAAGACATTGATTTACTAAATCAATATAACATTTTGGTGTTCCTCTAGAAACTCTTGGTCTTAAACCGTTACAAATAGCTAACGCGAGCTTTTCATCATGAGGTACGTTTCCATAAGGTGGCTTCCCAGTTGACATTTCTACCATGATAATCCCAAAGCTATAAATATCACTTGCATAAGTATACGGTTTTTCATCCAAGACTTCTGGGGCTATATAAGGAAGTACTCCACTAACGTTTGAATTTAAATCAGGTTTTGATGATTGTGCAAGTCCTAAATCCGTGATTTTTGCATAATAATCAAAATGAAGTATATTTCCACTATGTAAATCTTTATGAATATATTTTTTATTGTGAATATAATTAAGGTTATCTATAACGTTGTGTAATATTTCTAATCTTTTATACCATTCTAAAGTAGGAAAATTGATTTCGAGATATTTCCTTAAATTACCATTAGTCGCATACTCTAAAACCATAAAGAATTCTTCAGTTTCTGGATCCTTAGTTATTCCATAAAATTGTGTTATATATGAATTAGCGTAACTACATTCATTATGTATTTTCATCTATTAAAATTAAATAAATCAAATTATTATATATTTACGTTAATTTTAAAAAGCAAACCAATTTTCTTTTTTTTTTTTTAGAAAAAAAAAAAAAAAAATTTTTTTTTTTTTTTTTTTTTTTTTTTTTTTTTTTTTTTCCAAAAAAACCTTTGTATTGAAAAAAAGGTTTTTGTGATAGAAGATCATCAAATTTAATAAACATGTAAATATTGTTAAATATGTAAATAATTTTTATTATTATTATTATCCATATTTAATTTTTCCCTTTTTTTCCCCTTTCCATTTTTTTTTCCTTTTCTCTCCATATTTTTTTTTTTTTTTTTTTTTTTTTTTTATTTTTTTTTTTTTTTTTTCTTTTTTTTTTTTTTTTTTTTTTTTTTTTTTAAAGTTTTTCTATTTATTGTTCGGTGTTACCAATGAAATAGGTGAGACGAACTGTCCATAATGATAATAACGAATTTGGTTTAATCAAATAAAAATTTGGTATAAAATGTGTAACTTTTTCAAACTTTTTTCAGTTATTATAAGTGTGTCACGATTTTGTCGCTCTTTCCAGCTTAAGATTCTGTTACGCCGAGATACCAGTTGATACCATTTAAATATAATTTTTTCTTTTTTTCGAAGATATTTTTAAAGTTTCTTCAGCTTTTTGTTTACAAAAAAAAAAAAAGTTTTTTAAAATAAAAATAAAATAAAAACATTTAAAAATTTTTTTAACGAATGAAGTCAAACCCTATTTTTTTTTTTTTCTTTGTTTATTTCAAGTTTTTTTTTCTTTATTTTTACAGTTTTACAATTTTACAGTTCTACAATTCTACAGTACAATTTTACAGTTCTACAATTCTACAATACAATTTTACAGTTCTACAATTCTACAGTACAATTCTATCAATTCTATAGTTCTACAGTAGTTCTACAATTCTACAGTTTTAACATTTTCTATAATTTTTACAATTAAAAGAGATCTTTTTTTTTAAAAAAAAAAAAACTTCAGCCAAAAATTTACGCCAAATAAAAAAAAATCTTAAAAACGAAAAACGAAAACCCCAACAAATGGTCCAACTAAAGTTTCAATTCATTATAAATTAGGAAATACTTACTTTTTTTGATATCGTAAATGAAAATATATCAAACAGGAGGAGTTAATTAGAGTTAAAAGAAACAGAGAAACATAGAATATAAACAACACATAACAGTACGTAACAGTACGTCAGTCGCAAAATACTCGTAAACATTCATAAACATTCGTAAACAGTCTTAACGACAAAAACAACCAACAACAACAACAACAACAACAATAATAATAATAATAACAACAACAACAACATCAAACAATTATAATAATAATAATAATTCGAACCAGATTTTTATTCCCATTATTAAAATATGACTAATCGATTTCTTATCATAAAAATTTGAATGAAAAATTGTTTGCCACATAAAATTGAATGAAATCTCATATAATCAATCATATTAATCACCTTAATCATATATATATATTACATATTGTCATCTATTGGTTTATAGGTTGTTTGTTTATGATAAAGTTTATTGGTGTTTTCGTAAAAAAAATAGGGGGGATAAAAAAGTCTTAAAGAAGAACAATTGGTTTTTTATTTTTTATTTTTTTTTTTTTTGAAAGGAGAAGAAACAAAAATATCGGAAAAACTCATTGTGTAATGATAAACATTAAATATTAAACATTAGTACAAAATATATAAAGTATTCTTATTAAATACCAATGAGACTTAATTTCGAGAGCGTGTATTCCACCTTTGGTTGTTTTTTAAAAATAGTAAAAGTAAAAAAGAATCGTTGTTAACTTAATTATAACGATATATTGTAACCTAAATTAGGTTAATTACAACCTTTAATATTATTATTATACATGACAATACAAAAAGTGAAAATTTTTTTTACTCCATGAAATGCACAACATTGTTTCACTTAAAAACCAATTAATTTAATGTACGTATTGTACTTTAAAAAAATTCTTGCATTATCAAACGAATGCACAGACTTTTCAAATAGATATCTTTTTTTAATGAAGTTTAGATCTGAAAAATATTCCAACTTAAAATTTTTTTAAGGGGGATAATGTAACCTCTGTAACCGCTCGGAGAATGTTGGAACAAAGAAATTTTTATTTATCATTGATGATAAGTGCATCATAATCTTGATTTATTCTTGTTATGTATACTTTGTATTATAAAAACTGGTTTTTACTTGTTTATTGCATACCCATTAAACTTGGTCCTACTTTTTTGCTTTCAGCCTACTGATTTTTTTGGCGGGAATTTCCGTGTTTATTCCGTGTAACATTCATGTTCTTTTCTCTATATCACGTGTTACGTGTGAAGTTTTTAATAATCGCGAATACTTCCCCCGGCTATAATTTATCCCACGGAGATTAACAGTCATGTAAATCCAGAATAAAACAAGATATTCGTCGGGCAGCTGTCAAAATTATATATATATTTATATATTTATATATATGATATTTTTTATATTTCACAAGTTTAAAAAAAGTTTAAGGGATAATTATATAAAATTTATTATTACTTGTTTGCTTATTTATATAAAAAAAAAGAGGAAATTTTTCGAAGGATCTGCATCGACATTTGCGACATTATGGGATGATCAAATAAATAAACCATCAAACGATGTTTTTGAACCCTATTATTTACTGAAACATATGTGGTTGATCATCAAAAGAATATTTATTCATTGTTATCTACTTTTCGTATTATAAGGGTTATATGATTATAATGATTATATGATCATATGTGTTTATATGATTATACGATTATATGGTTATACGATATTATATGATTATATATGATTATATGATTATATGATTATATGATACTACATGGATTATACTGTATATGATTATATGATTATATGTCCTTTTTTTGGTGATTAATGTTACAAATTTGGATCGAAAAATAAAAAATTTATATACGAATATTTCTTACCAAGTTTAGAACTTGAAAAAAGGGGGGGGGGAAGGGATGAAATATGAATTTAATTGTTTATTATCCTATTATCCTATCTACTACAGTATTTATTATTTATTTATTTATTTTAAGAACCCGGTGAATTTTATTTATTATATTTTCCGTAATATTGATATGAGAAACCGGTTTTTTCTTTCATTAAAACAGGTTTTATTATTTATCAATAGTAAATTTTTGGTTAAAAAGAATTTTTTATAATAAAATCAAATAATATTCATTATTGATTTATTATCCAATTTTTTGGACTTTGAGACTCTATGATGATCTCACATTACCTCACGTGTGGAAAAGTGGGAATCTTGTAAATACTGTATGTGAAATCTTGTGAAATCTTGTGAATATGTGAAATATGTGAAATCTTGTAAATATACAAAATCTTGTAAATATACAATCTTGTGGACATACAAATCTTGTAAATATACAAAATCTTGTGAATATACAAATCTTGTAAATATACAAAATCTTGTAAATATTTGAAATAACAAATTTAATAAAAATCCAGAATTATGGTATCCGCCCGTATCCGTTTATTGTATACAGCAAATTGTATATAGTACACGAGCGAGCGATACGCAATTTTGAGAAATCAAACTTGAACAATTTGAAATACATCTTTTAATACATCGTTTATCTCCGTTTTCAACAAAATGATGTACGCAGTTAAATTTGAATAAAAAAAAAAAGAAACCCGAAAACCGACGAAAACCGGACGAAATATGGACAAAAAAACGGATGAAACTCGGGCGAATATCGGTATTCGAATATACAATCACAAATAAACTGCGTACACTATTTTGAAAACGACGATAAATGTAACAATCTTTGCTATACTTAAAACAATTTTTTTATACAAGTACGAATATACAGTAGATGGTGTTTGGGAAATTTCCATTTGAAATTGAGATTTTTCAATAACTTTTTCAGGTAATCCATGTTCTAATAAATGTTCGAAGAAAATGAGCGATTCTTTGGATTGAAATGCTTCAAGAATCCGTTACCAATCCGGTTAAGGTAAAAAGAATTGATAAGAGAACAAAGATGAGTAAAGTGATACGACCTTATTGAGTATTTTAAATTGTCTTTTTTTTTAAAAAAAATAAATTTTTTATTTGAATTTTACAATTTTTGAATTTTTTGAATTTTTTTATTTTTGGTCATATATTTTAAATATCATCGTTCATCCATTGATACTAGTACTTGATAGTAAAAGTAATATATTTAGAATTTTTTGAATTTTCGTGTCTTTAGACTTTTTAGACTTATTATCATGATCTTTTGTGGCTAAATTTTCCTTAAAAGTTATAGAAAGCCGAAATTGTCAAATTTTTAAGTCGGAAATTTTCTGATAATCTATTTTTAGCGACAAAAAATTTAATCGTATATACTGTACATGTACAGTATTATTATTTATGAAATCCGTTAAAAAAATTCATTCGAAATAAGTGTATATATATATTATATTTTAGAAGGTATTAAGGTAATAATTGTTTGATTTATTAATTGACGTTTACAAATTCTATTGATAATCTTGATGATAACTTAATGTAGATATATCTGCTACCGCAGTAAGGAAGAATTTTGTTATCCGTAAAACAAAATTTGCAAATTGACGGAATTTATAGATTAAAATATTATTCAAAGTTTATAAACTTATTTTTATCCAAAATTCGATTAAAAATTTTAAAAAAAGCAAAATAAAATCATATTTTATTAGACTCAATCATTTATCATGTATAATTTCCACAAAATAAAAACATTATTAACTAATCATTTACCAATTTTTAGCACTAATTTAGCTCCTTGATTTGTCTCACAAATAATTAACCATGAGAATGTTAACCCGTAGACTCATTGAATAAGGGGATTAACGCAGTATTGTATATGGGACATTATCCGGCGATTTTTGTGGACACGGACGTCCAAAAAATCCATGTCCGCGTCCGTAGTCCGCGGAATCTGCGGACACAAGCTGTTAACTAGCGGACATAGACCGGACTGTCCAACGTCCGTGTCCGTGTCCGTGTCCATGACAAACACTGGATTAACGATTAACGTAACCATAAAATTGACACCATTAACATCTCAGGACTTATGAATAAGAAATTACACTGACTCTCTCATCATCTCTCTATAAAAAAAGTCTATAAAAAAAAAAATATACTAATTAATTAATTAATTCAAAAAATTATTTTACATTATCTTATCATTCAAATAAAACTGTAGCGACAGATTAGGAGCTGCGGAGCTATCGTTGCTCTGCGTCGCGCTTCGCATGTTGCGACGACTCTATAATTTGTTGAGCGCGGCTGCTTCATTCTCAAAATGAAAGCCCTGGTATAATTGGCGGTTGACTTTGGGTTTTTTCTGTGTTCTGGAAGAAGAAAAGTAAAGATGAGGCTTACGACTGGTAGCTTCATAGCGAATATGGCTACTGCGTAACTTGAGACGATGAATCTGAAGTAGTAGTATCCTATACTATCATTTAGAATTACCTATATCTTCGAGTTCCTAATACATTAAGTTGACGCTGATTCACAGGCGATTATCCTGCAAAATTGATAACGAGATATAAAATTACATCTCCTAAATCAATAATATTATTATCTTATTATTTAATGCAGCATTTCGTTTCCAATAATAAATATTTATTTATTTACAGCCATTTTCATAAGTTATGGAACACTCCAACATTTTTGTCAAAAGTAATTCGTAAAACTCGTTAGAAGTTAAAAACCATACCGCTGTACTCAGGAATCTATTAATATAATTTCTATCTTGTTTTGAATTTTACCGATGTCTCTCTGCATGTGATTTTGTGTAATAAACAAAACATTTGTTAAAAATATATAATCGCGTCTCATATATCAATATTATAAGCGGAGTAGCAATACCTTGATATTATGCACGTATTTAAATCTACAATCTCAGCTATAAAAAAACTTATCAATAATCATGAGTCATCTCGCAGAAAAAATTTTTTTTTCAATATTTCACTAAAAAATCTGATCATGACGCAATTTTTTTATACTCTGACTATACCATACTCCGTGGGAAAAATCTTTTTGTATGACATAATCTTTTTATCTAACAAATTTATATAAAATACAATCCTCTTTCTTATCATTTCCAACGTAGTAATCTTTTTTTATTTCTACTTCGCCTTTCCTTTTAGTGTTTTGTAATTCGAAACTTTTTATCTCGAAACAGTAATAAACATTTTCGTGTTAAAGTTTAAAAAAATACAACAAATTTAATTTTCAGTTATAAACAATTTTCTTTATTGGTTAAAATTATTTCAAACACTGTGTGGACAAAAAGTTTCTTTCTCAAAAATTATTTTATTTTTATTATATATATTTTATATTTTGCTGCTTAAGACCTCTTTCACATACTTTGGTGCGGTATAGCCTATAGGACTTTGCTCTAATTAAACTCGTCCTTAGTATGATTTACATGCGAAAATAAAAAGAGGTAAGAGACCGGTTCCTTACTAATAACACACGCGTCATCTCAGGATACCGAATTATTATAATTTAATGGTTAAATTATAATGAGGGTACCGCGAAATCTTCTCTTACATGGCAGGACCATGATAAGGATCCTCATACGCATACTTTATTGGAGGTTGGAGGAAAGTATGTTAAGTGGGGTGGTTAGTATCTGATTGGCGGTCCCTAATAAGGGTGACGTTAAATTCCTTAATTTCTATCCGTTTTCTTGTTGACA
>QZLH01001088.1:0-10551 GCA_003833135.1 Oehlia diaphana | reverse complement strand
ATTTTTTTGCAGGTCAAGAAAAGAACATTTTTGTCATACATAATCATGCATATTTTGATCAAGTCAAGAAAGTAATACGAGGAGGATCAAGAACGTAATTTTTGCGTATCAGATAGCCAATTGTTATTTGTTAAAAGAAATAATTTATATTGTAAAGCTTGGAGTTAATAATATTTGAATATAATATATTTGTCTTTTTTGATCATAAAGCTATTATATAACAAAAGTATGGATTACGGATGGGTAGCGGGTGAGTTGACGGGTTGGGTTTACCTGGCTTTCACCCGGGTGACCCGCAGGTCCATCTAATTACTAGTTATTTCTCTTATAATAACGGTTTTTTTTCGCGTGAATTATCCACAATTCTAATAACGCTTATTCGGACATATACTATCTCGTTTATAATAATTACAGATGATATACAATATATTAAAGCATTTCTGTACGTTATATAAATTGTTGATTTGTTGTGTTACCTTTGCCCCTTTTAACTTGTGCATTTTCATTTTTGTCTTCTCGTGGTGAACCCTTAACATGACGTCATCATAAGACAGGAATAGTATAAGTACAACATAGAAAAAATCTAAATTTGTACGTAACATACGACTTATATAAATAAATAGGGTTTATAAAACCCGATTTTGAATTATTTTTTTTTTTTTTTTTCAAGAAATGACATTAGCAAAAGATTTGAGTTATTAATAAACAATCCAGAGTATAGTGATATTGAAATTTTTTGTGAAAATGAAGAAATTATATGGTTGTAAAGCAATTATAGCAGTAAGATCCAATGTATTTATAAACTACTTTATAATGGAAGGTATGAATCCCAAATTTCTTTTCCAAATATTAGTTCTTTTGGAATGGAGATTGTATTTGAGTATATTTATACGGGGTCAATTAAAGAAGAATCTTTAACAAAAGTAACAAAAGGTAATATAATGGAAGCTTTTACGCTGCAGACTATTTTCAGTTATCAGGAATTCAGAAGATTATTATTATGAAAACTTACAAAGATACACTAGGAAAAAGTTGTAATGAAAACTATTCACCGGAAATATTGTCTAAACTTGCGGAGACAAATCCATTAACAGATGATAATATTTTTCTAAGTTCATTGGTTGAGGCAATGGCAGTTATTCCGTTAAATACCATTGAATTTGGTCGATTGTCTATTAAAGGTCTTCGTTATTTTTTATCTTGTACAGAAAAGCCTTTTACAACCCCAGAATATGAAGTATTTCGATACAGTGCTATTCTTGCAGCGAAACAAGTTTCTGATGATGCATATAAATCTTTTATGGAACGGTTACCAACCTTAGAACAAATAGAACAAAAAGAAAACTCAAATTTATTACCGATCATCAAAAAGAACTGGAGTCTTTGACTGAATTTATTGATTTCAGGCGAATTAAGGGTCAAATATTGGTTGATATTATCGAGCCACTAGAAATTGTTCCAGCTAAATTACTTTTAAAATCAAATGATTCAAATGATTCCAATTTTAATGATAGATTATGTTTGGGATAAATCAACATTATGGATCAAATGTTATTATTAAGGATGTACAAGTAGTTTAGTAAGTGAAAGTGCTAGAGTTAAAAGGGTATTAGAATATAATGATATTTTTGAATGGGATGCTATTTTTGAGAAAGCTTGTAATGATTCTTGGGTTGGAGTATGTACATCAGAAAATTTCAATTATGAAATCTGGGCAGGTTGTGAATAAAATTCAGTTCAAACAAAATTATTTCCATCACAACAAAATTCAATGATTGATTGACTCCACCTCAAAAAAGAATTCATGATATATCTGAAAATTTAAAGCTTTTTATTGTAATTTATCTGTTTTGAGTGTTCAAGTCTAAAATCTTGCGATCAGTTAAATGTCTAATTAAATCAAATATTTTTTGATTTAAGGCCAATAAGGGACTTTTCTCATACCAATGAGTTAAATATGAATGATAAATACATTGCATCATGATATGTCATAATAATTTTTTTTGCTACGATAGTATTTTTATCAAATATAATCGACATCAAAATGTTATTTATATCAAAAAATAAAAAAGTAATTCTTAAAAATAACGATAATCGTAATTATAAATTATATGATTGTAGAGCAATGATTAAACTTGATCTTTAAGTACGTCTTCTTGTTCAAATTTTTTTAGTTATCTTAGTAAATGAAGACTGAATGTATAATAATCTATACAATATATCAGAATTATAAGAAAAAATAACTATATTTATACGGGAGTGATACTGTGGATCCTAAATTTGTTAGACTTGTATTCAAAAAAAAAAAGTTAAAATGGGAGCTTAGACTAAAATCGAACTAGCCAAAGCAGGCTCTCCAAGTAGAAATTTATTACCGATCTACCTTCATAATAAGATACTGCAGACAAAATTTAGGAGATTAATATGATCTATCCGATAATGTATATTAACATTTCGAAATTTTCAAATAACAAAAAGCTTTTTGGGCGAAGAAAAAATAATTCTTTTTCAGTAAAGGTGAAAACTACAAAATCATTGTTAATTTTTTCTTTGATTTAAAGTCTATATTACTTATTACAGAGTTTCGAAAAATGTGTTGAGTCGCTCACTTTCTCTGCTTTGTTTCAACCTTGGTTGTGGTGCTTATCAAAAATTCACGTTGCGTAGGAAGCTTACAAAAATTCAATCAATTTGCGATTTAGTTGCAAGATTTGATTGATTTTCGTTAAATTTAATCATTTTTGCAAAATTTGGTCACATGCCATTAAAATAACAATTTTAATGTTGCACAAAATACAGGGGAAAGGTATAACTCTGGAAAATAGGGGTTCCTTTGACAACATGTAATCATTAATTCTTCCTTTTTCTCTCTTTCATTCTCGTGAAAAAATAATGGATGATAAATTTTTACCAAAATTATCACAAAATTTGCTAGAAATTTTAAATGATGAAGAATATTATGATATTACAATTGAAGTTGGTAATGATCCTTACGTAAAAATATTTCGTGCGCATTTGGTTATTTTACATTATCGTTCTCCTTATTTAAAAAGAATTTTATCAACTAATAAAAAGAAAAATGATGGAAATATAACACATATTAAATTACCAAATATTTTACCTGAAACTTTTCAAATAATTTTAAGGTATGATAAGAAAGAATTGTTAAATAACAAATAATTGTTATTTTTAAAAACTTTTTTTTGAATATCTGTATTTTAGATATATTTACGGTGGAAAAGTTCCTTTGAATGAACTTGATAGTTCAGATATAATTAAAGTCTTAATTGCCGCAAATAAACTTGGTCTTCAGGAGTTAATCACCTATTTACAATCATTTTTGGTTAAAAATAAAACAAATTGGATGGAACAAAATTTTGATTTGATACATCAAACGAGCTTTGAAAATGATACTTTCTTGGAACTTCAAAATTATTGTGTTGATTTAATGTCCAAAGAACCAAATAAGATATTCAACACAAATAAATTTTCCTCAATTCCAGAAAAACTTTTGATCTCAATAATTCAAAATGATAATCTTCAAATGAGTGAAGTTCAAGTTTGGGAACATGTGCTTAAATGGGGAGTTGCTCAAAATCCTGAACTTCCCTCCGATGTCACAAATTATTCGGATGATGATTTTAATACTTTAAAAAATACTTTACAACAATGCATTCCATTCATTAGATTCTATAATTTAACTTCTAAAGAATTCTTAGATAAAATATTACCTTATGAACAAATTTTACCAAAGGAATTATATAAAGATTTATTAAAAGCTTTTATAAGTCTTTCAGATCCAAATAGCAAACCAAGTGATAAATCAAAACCTCGTATACCTAAAAAGATCGATTCAAAAAATATTAATTCAAAGATTATTACATTTCAACATAGTGAATTAATCTCAAAATGGATTGATAGATTAGAAATTACTGACATGTTAACTTCCTCATATGAATTCAATTTATTATTTCGCAGTTCTCGTGATGGATTTAATGCTAAAAAATTTCATGAATGTTGCGATAATCAACCTCGCACTGTAACAATTATTAAGGTGAAAGACAGTACCGAAATTCTTGGAGGATATAATCCAATTGAATGGAAATCTATTGAATCTTATTATTATTCTTATAGCATTACTAAAGATAGCTTTATATTCTCTTTTGATAATGATAGAATTGGAGATTACATTTTAAGTCATACAATTAAAGAACAAAAAGCCATAGTTAATAATTTTGATTTTGGACCATCATTTGGCTCAAGTGATCTTGTTGTATGGGGATGGTTTGGTAGTTACGCTATGAAAGACTCTTATGAAAAACAGATTAGAAAAACAAAAGATAACTTTACAGTCGAAGAATGTGAAGTATTTCAAATTTTATAAGATTGATGTTTGAATTCTTTCCCTATGCTTTGATAATTATTATTAAATCTCAGCTCTCAACATAGATAAGTCTATATATACTGTATAATAGTGTATTATACAATAACGACGCAGATAATTTCAGACACTCTCATGTTCTATTTATAAAGTATATAAAAATTATGATAAATAATTTTTAAATTCTTAAAATATGTAAACAATTAATTTATATCATACTTTATTTACTTTATTTAAAATAATTCATATTGATTTGTGTATATATTAATTACATATCATATTGTGATATATTCTAATAAAAAGTATCTAGTAAAAAATTGTAAATTAAATCATTTTCATTTTTTAACTGCTTAATTAATATTTAAATTTTTTCTTAATCATATAACATACCCAGTACGAAGTCTTTGGTCGTCACTTGACTTGTCGATCAAGATCAGTCTCGTTTATAATTCATCTCGTTCATCTCATTCCCTTTAGTCTCCTTCCTCTCTTCCTTCCTCTACTCCTTTACTCCTTTTTTCTTTTCTAATTTTTTTTGTGACCATTCCTAGACTTTCGGTCTAGATTGAATTTTTCATCCGTCCAGGATTAATTCAATCCGTTTTTAATTTCCTTTTACTTTTTATTTTGAAGATGAAATCTTTTATATTGTGCGTTGAAGAATTTTTCATGGAATGTCTAAAAAAATTTACTTTTTTGATGTAAATACGCATAAAATAGTTGACATCAGACCAATTTGGTTGTAACATTAAATAAACAAAATGAAGAAAGTAAAATTAAAATAGACTTATAATATTCCATACTGTTCGTATACTTTAAACCATCATGACTTTGCGCATCAGAAATCAGTAATATAGGTAATGACACAAAAAAATTTTATTTGAGGTCTGTTTCATTCTACAATTAATATTATGTCTCATTAATATTATGTCTCATTAAGAAACTTCTTGCTAAATATAGTATAAATCGGTTTAGATCTTTCCTTTTTATGTAAATCATCGAATGTCACACGCGTTAAGATACGGTGATATCAGTTATGCATATACTGTAATAGCATGTGGAAAATTTTAAATAAGATTTTTATTGTATTTTATTATTACAAATCTCCGTTTAAATATCGGAGTTATTTCATGGGTAAAACAAGGATATTTAGGCGTCAAAAGTATTGATAAGCATGATAATGTGTGTAGTAAATCGATTTACTTTTTGTACTTCGATTCGACCTGATTTAGACGATTAACTTTTTTTTTGTTGTCAAAGGATTGACAACCTTTTGATGTTTTTTTTAAATAACGTTTTTGCTATGTTACATTGAGTGATTGTTTCTATGAGTAATATGCAAAAGTTCGTTTCATGTTGTAATTATACAATAAATTCCCTTATTTACACTCATTTTAAAATAAAATTTGTTTTTTTTTTTATTGAAAATATGAAATTAGTGCGTTCGTGATAATCTAAGTTGCGTGAGAAAATCTTCTTATCTGTTGTTTTTAAATTTTTAATGTTGATTAAACAATGGTAAACATTTTTGCCGAATTTATTGCTATTTTTGGTTAATTTTGGCTGAAATTTATTGCTAAATTTGATTGTTTTTGGCAGAAATTACTTTCATTGGTTATTACCATATTTTCTTTGTGCAATCGGTTTGAACTACCCTGATCCGCCCGATGATTTATGTTTATCAGTAAATATTACTATATTCGTTAAAATCAAAGACAACAAAGATAGCCAATTTTTTTATATTTATTGGAAGAAATGACACAACTGAATTGTCCTTTGTCTTTTTTTTGGACCTAATTTCATTATTTTTTTTTTTTTTTAAAAAAAAAAATTATTCTTAATGGCTCGATTAATTTTCTACTTAGTTTTGTTCCTAACTTACGTTACGTTTTCGAGTGCTGCATATAATTTCTCTGCTTATGTTCCTCCTTCTATAGTTTTAAATGATAAATATTTCGTCGATGTTGAGCAAGAAATTCGAGTTGGATTTAGATTATTTGATGCGTCATCAGTAAAAAAAGATTCAAATGTGATCAAGTATCAAAATTTACAATATACTACCAACACGCCAGATGTTAAATATCCTAGAGTAGTTGGCAATAAAAATAAATTATTCTTTTTTGGAGTGAACGGAAATGATGTTTTTGAATCAACCATAATGTTCTCGTTCGATATTAATGAAAAAGTCTGGAAAGAATTAAAAGATGTTAATATGCCATCACATTTAGATCCAAACCAAGAAGAGAATTTTGTCGGTCCTGATAGTGATGGAAATGCTTATTTATTATATAACGATAATAATATTATGCTTACTTTTAACACTGAAACATTGCAATGGAATGAATATTCTATTCAATCCTTCGTTCCAACCGGTTACGCTTACTATGTTTGGTATACTGCCACAATATTACCCGATGGAAATATTGCGTACATCGGAGGTAAATTTTTTTTTTGCATTCTCTTTAAGCGCTTTAAATAATAATAAAATAATAATAAAATAATAATAATATAATAATTTTCTTTTTTAAAGGTAAATTTTCTAATGGCACAGGTTACGTTGATGCTCCAATGAATCAGGTATATTTCATTTATAAGAATGTTTACTAAAATCCATCACTATTATTAAAATATTTTTCTTTTTTCTTTCTTAGTTTTATACTTATAATACAAAAACCCATGTTTGGGCCGCTAAGGTAATTTTCTCTCTCTCCCCATAATTATCAAAAAAAGGGTATTAACGTAATATATTTATAGTCCACCATTGGAACTACTCCTGGGTCAAGGAATAGCCATTCGGCCAGCTTAAGTAATTACAATTTTTATCATAATTAATATTCTTTGATTTTATTAATTTCCTCATGATAAAATTTTGTATATATATTAGCTTCGGATGGTAGAATAATTATTTATGGAGGTGTTAACGCAAATGACCAGCCAGCTTCCCCGTCATTAGCTGTATTAGATACTAATAAATATGAGTGGTCTGCACCTACTGAAAATAATCCAATTGGGTCATTATACTTAGCTCCTTCCGTAATAGTTAACGATTTGATGTTTTTATATCTTGGTAATTATCAGAAATGATTTTTGCATTAATTATTATATCAAAATATAACCAAAAAAAAATATTACTACATTTTTTTTCCTACAGGTGTTAATATTTCCTCGAACGTTCCTACTGTTTTTAATAAAATATTTGTGCTCGATACATCAAGTTATACTTGGAGTAGTTTAGATCCCGTAGTAACCGATAGTGATGATAATATTTATAGTAATGGCAATAACCAATTAACCGCAGTTGTTGTAAATAATAATGATCTCACGATGAAATTACTTATTCTTTTAATCGTAATTAGTTCTATACTTGTTTTGGCGATACTTGGAGCTACATTTTATAGATTGTATCGATCGAGACGTTTAAATTCTCAAATTAGTCCAAAGGTAATTGATAATTCCCATCAACAACCAGCTTAAAGTCAAGTATTAATTAACTTATAGGTATAGTTTTCTTCTGTGATGATTTTTTTAGTTGATTTTTTTTTAATGTATATACTGTATCATGTTTATTAGTTGTATACATATTATGTATGAAATATTGTAATAAATTTTGTTAAATTTGATTTTTTCTGTTAAAGTAAATATATATTATTAATAATAAGCTGATTACATAACTTTTAATGCTCTAACGAATTTTTCTAATGAAATTTACAAATTCTTTTATAATAGAATGAAATGAAGGATATCGTATGATATCATAACTCGATAATATTAATCGAACTGTGACTGTGTTATTCCAAGATCATGTTCCATATAAAAAGCATAGTTATTAAAAATTAATATATGTGATATCTTAATCTATATGACGTAATGCACAATAATATACGCCGAGTCATTACTTCAAAATATAAAATCAGTAAAATATAATACTTTAGTGTTAATTTGTTAAAAATTTGTAAATTAATATAGTTTGTTATTGAAATATTGTAAAATTTATATATTTCACTTTATAAATAGCACTTTTTATTTTCAACGTGAACAAAGCCATGATACAAATTACATGGACACTATATACTAGAGCCAAAGCAATTCTCCAAAACCGGGGTTCCGATTCTATATCATGTGATCTGAAATTCAGCCAATAAAAAATTTCAGCAATAAAATCGCAGCTATCATTTAAAAAAAATTTTTTTTTTAAAAAAATTACATTTGATTCATTATGATAATTTGGGCTGGCATTATTACAATACATGGAATTGGCCTGAATTATCAAAGTTCTGACCAACATATTTTGTTTCAAATTTGAACCAATCATATAAAAATCATGCAATTTTAAATGCTTATAACTTTTTTATATAAATCTTCTTTTAAAAATCTGACCAGTAATTTAATAGAGCTTAATTCAAAAAATAAAGTTACCAGTTTATTTTTTCTAAATTGTATATTTTTTAAGGAGTTAAAAGACTTTTAAGTATTGCATTTTATTGTTAAGTATAAACTTTTGGCACTATAGCAAAATTCTAGTACATAGTGTACTAGCAAAAAATTTAGTACAAGTATTAAGTCAGTGAAATGAATAGTTGTAAAGTCCAGTGAGAATGTTAAATGGAGTATAGTAATATTTGGTGGGATGTAACATAAGGATGTGAAGTATATTTAGGTGATGAATAGTATCTTAATCCACTTGCTCTGAATCATATATTTGACTCATCATGCTATTTACCACTTGAATAAACTGTCATACAGGAGACTATACTCCACTTATCATTCCTACTGAATTTCAAAATTTTTTGTATTATTTATACTAAGTATACTGTACTAATACAATTACTTTTTTATTTTTATTTTTTATTATATAAATTCTAGATTTGAAATTACAAACAAATACTAATGAAATAAATAATAACAAAATAAATTATGCTAATATAAGTTTATCTAACTCTCTAGATACTGGAAAGGAACTGTTTAACCTTTTATTCATATAAATCCTAAACACAACCAAATTAATAGATGCAGAAGAAAAAAAAAGAGAATTAAAAGAAAAAATATAAAAATTGGTATTTTAAAATAAGATTATTCTCTCTAAGTATTGATTACTGAAGTAATCTACCTAAAGCTTTAATTAGTTTAGTTCTAATTTGACAACCTGAACTAAAAATTTAGATTAATTCAGTTTGAGTTGATGCTTCAATTCAGATCAAAATATTTGGTCTAGTCTGGTTCATTTTAAATTATAAATCTAATTCAGACTGAATAGAATCCTAAACAATTTGCTTAGCCAATATATAAAAATTTTTTCCTATATGAGATTTATTATTGCTTATTTGATAACATAATTTTAAAATAGTCAGATATATTTATGCATAGCAGAGTATAAATTATTAATAATCAGATATATATTTGCATAGCAGGATAGATTTTTGATATATACTGTATATAATATAATATATATTTTACATTTTTTACATTAAAAAATCTAATAAAATATGTAAAATAAGTTATAAATATGTTTGTATAAAAGAAATTTACTATTTTTATCACTGTTTTCGAATTACTGTGATTGGTACCCTATAAAAAATATATATATAGTTAGTATACTGTATTTTTGTATTTTGCGAACAGTATATTTATAGTATTATTACCGTATAATTACAGTATTTTCACATACTGTATATATTCAGTATTCTGCACACCATATCATATATACGGTTTGCGTACAGTATATTTTTCCAGTTTCACCTGTATGTTTTATACTTGTAAACAGTAGAAAAACTATATGTTTTATACTAATAAACAGTATATTGTTCTATATTTTATATTGCAAACAGTATACTTTTCCAGGATAAACCGTATATTTTATATTGATAAACAGTACTTTTTCCAGTTTTAATTGCCCATTTTGTACTGATAAATAGCATATATATTCATTTAAATCGTATATTTATATTTGCAAACAGAATTAAAATGCATTTATAATCAATAAAATTTTTATTTAATAATATTAAATATACACATATTTTTATAAATAATATAAATAAAAAACTAATATAAAATAATATATTATTTGTAAAAAAATAGAATACTAGTAAAATATAAACAAAAAAAAAGAAATTTAATTAGTAATATTATTATTATTTAAATAGAAAAAAGAAATAATAAAAGGTTAGTAAAAA
>QZLH01001087.1:8849-18953 GCA_003833135.1 Oehlia diaphana | reverse complement strand
TTTTTTTTTTGATTTTATGATTTTTCGGTTTTTTCTTTTTTTTACTTACTTTATATATTCTTATTTCTTTAGGAACGGTCTCTTCTTTTAGAACGGTGATGATCAGGAATAGAGGTAAATGGGGAGCGGGAGTGTGCGGATGTGTTTATTAATTAAGAAACGTTCTAACGTTTCTTTTCTTTTTGTAGGATATACTATTAAGGGTTGACTCAGCTTGTTTCGGTCTTTAATTATTAAAAAATTATTTTTTTTACAGAAATACTTTAGGAACCATCGCCCGGACTTGAATACGTGAAAGAGTAAGTTAAGTATATGGTTTTCTTTTGTTATATGAACGTCACTAACGTTCCTTTTTTTTTCTTTAGGTACTGGCATTCGGACTTGGAATTATCTTGCGAAAGGGTAGGTTAAAGGGGGTGGGGGAGGGTTTACTGTAGTCATAATTGTTCGACGCGATCTATCAGAATTTTCTTCAGCAATTAATCCCCTTGAACCTTCAATTCTTCAAATGATTTTTGATGTTTAATATGTCCTGAAATTCTTCTTGTACGTGAATGTGGTCGTGTTTGTATTTGTGTTTGTTACTGGTGGAGTTGAAGAAACAAACGGTGACGTTAATGGGGCTGAAGTAGTTTTTATTTTACTGGAACGTCACCAACGTTCCCTTTTTCTTTTTTTCTTTAGTAAATAGCATTGGACTTGAAATTCTTTTTATAAGTTTGTTAGTAAAGATCGGAAATGTTAGATGTTTGATAAAAATTATTATTGTTTTTTAATAAAAAATTCTTTGTACGTAATATAAAATATTGTTACAAACGTCAGTATAAATAAATTACGTTATGTCAATACGCGATTCGGCATTTGCTGTAATATAACCCAAACCTACCGATTGAATTTTAAAATTGTAAAATTTTTGATTTCAGAATTTGGATAAGTAAGAAATTCAGTTATAAAACCTTTCGGTTTACCCGAAGTAACTGGGTTACCCAAAGTGACCTGAATTTAACCCGAATACTTTCGGGTCAACAGGTCGGGTCGGGTCAGAACAGGTTACCTGACCTGAACTGACCTGAAAAAAAAATATCGGTTCAGGTTAACCAGGTAACCCGACCTGACCCGACCCGTGCGGAGCTCTATCTGTAAGAACAAGGCTCATTAAATTTTCAGCATAACGTTATGCAAAGCGCCAGCTAAATTAATCACTCACCCAGCCCCTTGATATAATCCTCAAGTTCTAATGCTTGTCTTAATGTCATTCCATACTCCTTAAATTCCCATCCAGTTAACTTGAGAAATGAATCACCGGTGATTTTTTCCTCCTCAAGCCTCATAAAAAAGCCATCACCGACTTCTATGCGTTTTAATTTGGGATCTCTCCGCAAGAACTCGATAAGACTTTCCGTTTCATATTATTTTACCTTGTCAGCTAGAGTGGAACTGGAAGACATCTTGCTTTCCTAAATACAAGACCATTGTGAGAAATTATCGCTTGCATATATACATAACTTCTGGCATATATTGTACATACCTTATTTTTGCGTTATTTTTGCAAAAAGTTGGCTGAACTTCCACATACTCCTACATGCTTTATATCTTGCTGGGAAAAAAGTTAAGGAGGTATGAGGCGTAATTAGTATTATCGTCTGATGCCAAGAGTTCCATGAAGGCACATGTAAACGGAATCCTCTTACCTTTCACATGGAGATCTACCGGAGAGACATATAGTTGGTTTTACGCCTGGCGATCTCAAAATTGTGACTCCCTCAGCCTTCCATAATATATGCTTTTACCGTAACTATTTACTTTTAGAGTTGGTCTTGTGTTGCAACTAGGCCTCCTTTTACATTTTTCTTATGTTCGTTCAGAAAAAAATAAAGAATAAAGGTTAATATGTTTTTCCGAATATATATGCAAAAATTAATATGTCGCACAAGACCTGACTGATCACTGATGATCCACTTATTTTTTGTCGCACAGGAGTGGCTCAGCAAATTCTTCCAAGCTGGTGATCGCTTCTCCGAATCAGTCGTAATCGAGGTGGATGAACAAACTTTGGCAGAGGCTTGTGTATCTGATATATGGCCTGTTTGTTTAACCAATCTTCGATCTCTGCAAGAGTAAACTTATATCCGATCTTTTTACAAGCATTCCGCATTTTTTTGGTAGACTGATAATAATCTGGTCCCTTTGGGACCCCTTTAGGCTGGTAATACAGCTTATGGAATATGAGATCTCGATATATAAGTTGCTCTCTTTTGGGTCTTTTAATCAATTCGAGACTGACTTCTTTTTTCCATGTTTCATTTAAGCTATTACAATTATAGAGATCCTGTATCGATAAATTCTTTAGGATAAATGGTATTAATTCAGACGCAAGCTGATCAAGTAAATTAACTGTATGCATTTTATATGTCTTGGAGATTTTCAATCAGAAAAAATAGACTGGCATTGTACATGTGACCTAGCAAATTCTTCCGAGCTAATGATCATGCAAAGCGCCTCTCAACCCGCTCCGGTTGATGATCAGTATTTCGGATACAAATTTGAATATATGCTAGCTAGAGATAAACACAATCATGACAAGTAATACTAATAATATTTCTGATCAAGTCAATGAACAATTATATGATGATCTACATGAAGAGCTTTTATATGAATTACTTTTATATAAGAAGAAAGATATAATAGCTATTCAGGAAAAACTCGGTATGGTGGTCTCAGAGAGAATATCTATTAATGACAATACAAATCAAATGGCATTGAATCAAAGCAAGAAAGGGAAAACACTTGAAGATTCATTTGAGCTGTTGTTTGATTTGGTGAAGGAATTAAAACCGATACAGGAGAAAATCGATATTCGTGATCACCCATCCTTACAATATTACATCAAAATATGCAAGATCTTATGAATCTAATATTTGGGAAAATGCCACTTAGGGAAATTTATCATTTACTTTTATATTTGGAATGGGAAATAAGCTCAATTCAAAATCTTCTTGATATTGATGGTTACACTAATTGAGAAATATGTGAAATAGAAGCTGATAAAAATGCAATAGGATATCTTTATATGTCCAGATTTAATCCTGGAAAACAGTCCCGTGATTTCCAAAGGACACTCCTCAAGAATTGCATGATATTTTTGTAAAAAATTCAGCTGGTACAGACCAATGCCCATGTCTAGAACAGGTTAGCTAATCTATATTTTTTGTCGTATAGAATATAAGTATAACCCAACAAAAAAATTCTTTCAAGCTGGTGATCACTACTCCAGATTAGTTAGATTGGTAGAGTATTCATTCTGGGGCTAATATTTTTTCACCAGCTTTCGACATTAAGGTGGAAATAATACCTCGAATTGGTGAATGTCTGCTTATAGCTATAGATGTATTGGAATTTAATTGTGGATATGCCCTGTAGCGGGGTCTGAAATTCTGATTGATAATATGAAGGTGTTGTCTTATTTGTTTCATCTAATCCAGCTAGCATTGAATCCATTGAAGCCACAAAATTCTTTACGTGGATATTTGAATTTAGCTTATTTATAGCTTCTTTGCTAATTTTATCACACCCCCTCAAATTAAGATATTTTAAATTATGATATGATTTAGCAATTTCTTCAATAGTTATATCAGTAATTTTACAAAAGCTAAGGTCGAGTTGTTGAAGTCTTAGGCAAGAACGAATAACATTACAAATTGATAGTTCACAAATATCTGTGTGATGAGAAATATTTAGATATTCTAATTTATGGCATGACCGGGCAATAGCAAATAGACCTTCACCAGTTATTATGCCCATATTACTGGATACATACTCGTTCTTTTGCAAATTAAGATACTTCAGATTGGGGTATGATTCTGCTATTCGATTTAATGTTTTATTACCAAACCCTGTGCTAAAATTTAAATCTAAGTAGACTATATTTGAGAATAAACGCGCAATGCCATAGAATTTTTTATCTGAAAGTGGATGGTAGTTTGAAATTTCTAGTTGAGTTAGATTTGAGCTATAGACTGGCTTTTGTCTTTTACATACTATTTTCATAAATTTCTTCAATCGAGTGCAATCCTCTCTTTCACCTTTCTTTAGCTCAATGCGTTTCCATAGAATAGGAGCACTGCATTTATACCAAAGTCAGCAAACAAACAGGGTGGGATAGAGTGACTTATCTAGTGCTAAAAAATGTAAAATCTGTTCTAGTAATTCCTGTATATTAAAAATGCCTGTATGCGCCATAAATAATATATACTGTATCTTTAAATAAAAAATAAAATTATGCGATCACTGCTCTGGATCAGGTTATTTGCGGAATTCTAATGCTTACTCTAACAATGTCATTCTCCTCATTAATTCGTTATTAATATAATTATCTAAGGATGTAGCATCTCTTGGTGCATTAACTGACATTTCCAATCTTCTTGAAAGTACATACATTACAGAATATACATCAAATGGGGCTGGCATTACGGTATTCATGAAATTCTCAACATGGATATTTGGTTTAAGTGAAATAAGCTGATCCATAGCTTCTTTGCTAATATCACTACATTCTTCCAGATTAAGGTATTTTAGGTTGAGACAAAAATGAATAATTTCCTCAATAACCACATTGGTAACTCCGCAATAGCTAAGGTCGAGATGTTGGAGTTCTGGGCAAAAACGAATAATATCACAAATTGTTAATTCAGTAATTCCCGTGTGTAGATAAATATTAAGATATTCCAATTTATGGCATAAGCTCGATATCACAAGTAGACCCTTATTAGTAAATCTTTGATAAAGAATGCCAGTAGCATCTGCATAATCGCATAAATTGAGATACTTCAGATTTGGGTATGATTCTGCTATCAGAATTAGCGCTTTATCAGAAAAACCTGTACTTCTTTTAAAATTCAAATGGATTATGTTTGGACATGAACTCACAATGTCTTTGATTTTTTTATCCGAAAGTAAATGATAATATGAAATTTTAAGATGTGTTATTCTTGAACTATAAACTGGTTTTTGCCTTCCACGCACTATTTTTATAAATTTTTCCAATCGGGGTTGATTCTTTATACCTTTTCCCTTTAACTCAACGCGTTTCCATAGACTAGGAATGGCACACCTGTACCACAATCGGCAAACAAATAGAGCGGGATAGAGGGATTTATTTATCGCTAAAAAATGTAAAATCTGTTCTAATAGTTCCGGTAAATAAAAGATGCTTAAATACGCCATAAATAATATATGCTTTATCTTTAATCGAAAAAAAAATAAATTGGAACCTCCAGAAGAAGAAAAACATGTCTGACTCTGGCCAATTTTTTTCAAATATCGGGTGGCAGTACCCAGATTAATATATTTTAATTTAAGATATAATCCAATTTCCTCAATGGTTATATTGGAAATTTCACATTTATAAATATCGAACTTTTGAAGCTTCGGACAAGAATGGATAACATTCCACATCGCTATTTCAGAGAATTGATTGCGATGAGAAATACTCATATATTCTATTTTATGGCATAAATTTGCGATTGCATATAGACTCTTATCAGATATTAATCCATTTCCACCCCCTCCCAAGTTAAGATGCTTCAGATTGGGATATGATTCCGCTATTCGGTTTAACATTTTATCGCTAAATCCCTCACTACCATATAAATCTAAATGAACTAGATTTGAGAACAGGCTTGCAATGCTTTTGAGATTTTTATCTGAAAGATGGTAAAATGGAATTTCTAGATGTGTTACATTCAAGCGATAAATTAGCGTTCACTCCCCACGTATTATTTTCATAAAAAATTTTTGTGCATTACTCGTCCTCTTTAACTTAATGCGTCTCCATAGAATAGGGACACTACATCTATACCACAATCGGGATACAAATAGAGCGGGATATAGTGACTTATCTATTGCTAAAAAATGTAAAATCTGTTCTAATAGTTCTGGTATAATAAAAATGCTTGTATGCGCCATAAATAGTCTGTATTATATGTTGTATCTTTAATCAAAAAAATAAATTAGACGAGCTGGTAGATCACTGCTCCAGACTAGTTGGATCAGACTGCCAGATATTCGCTCAGTTCAGGATAATCAAATATGCCTATGCACAGCGCCTTCGGCTAATCCTATCCTGTCTTTTATTCATGATAGTGATAAATCCAGTTGCCCTATCATACAGTTCTCGAAAAAAGTAATCGGTAAATAATACATTCTACAAAAATTCAAATTTCTTACGTAATAATTGCCCAATTAAAAAAATATTTTGCATGGTGACGTAGTAAACATAAACAAAAATGATCAACATATTTATTTATTTATTTGATTTTACCCCAAAAAAACTTATCCCCAAAAAATATGGCAAAAGTTACACTTGCACAACGTCGTATAATTGTAAGCACTTTATGGGATAATGGCGTTCATAACGCCAAATCTTTGCACCAATTAACTTCTATTCCACTTTCTACTATATATGACTATATCAAAAAACTTAAAAATGGGGTTACTTTGAGTCCTTTATCTCGCTCTGGAAGGCCAAAGAAGCTTACTCCCAAAAAACATTATTATCTTGGTCGTCTTATTTCAGCAAACAAATATTACACATGTGCGGAACTTGCAAATATTTTGAATGATAATTACACTAACCTTAATGTAACTGACTGAACTGTGCTTAATGAGCTTCATAATCTTCAATATGTTAGTGTAATTCCAAAATCTGTTCCTCTACTCACTGATAATCATAAGCGTCGTAGAATGGAATTTGCTATGAAATACAGACGTCAAAATTGGAATAAAGTTATTTTTTCTGATAAAACCACATTCCAAATGTTCCGAAATAGCCAAAAAGTTTTTTATAAAACTGGTACACAACCTCCAAATAAGCCTATGGTAAAACATCCATACAAAGTTCACGCATGGGGCGCGTTTTCAGCGAAAGGTCCAATTGGCTTTCTTCTTTTTACAGGTATAGTTTTTACCATGAGATTTTAATTGAAAATCTGTTTGAAAATGCAAATACTATAATGGGAAGAAGGTGGATATTCCAGCAGGACAACGATCCGAAGCATACAGCTAGGGAAACAAAGAAACTTCTTTTGGATCGTTGTCCAAAGTTGTTGGACTGGCCCTCAAACAGTCCAGACTTCAATCTGATCGAAAATTTATGGTGCATTTTAAATAGCATGTGGAGAAACATGTTAATAAACTGATTCTTAAAAAAAATCCGATCACAGTAGATGTTTTTTGTGAAGTAATCCAAGAGGAATGGGAGGGGATTGAACCAGAAATTTTTCTTAATTTGGTCCGTAATATGAAATCGAGAATAGAACTGGTGATTGAGGGTGAAGGTAATAAGATACCTTACTAAATGACCTTAAGTAAATTTGTTCCTCAGGTTTTGAGGGACGTGTATATAAATTTTTATGTAAATAGGACATTTATTTATTTTTTTATTAATAAAAATGTAATTCCAATTACTTTTTTCGAGAACTGTATATGTGGTCATATTTGGTCAGATTGCATAATGGCAAATACTGTGTAAGGTTAGTAGTAAACTTACCTGCAGTCTTGCGCCTATTATTCCTTGATTTTTTAGCCATACATGATAATTTATCTGATTCAATTAGTGCATTTTTCTCCTGATCTTTCTTTTAGGCTAGGTACTCCCGAATCCTTTGATGCTTAATCATGTTTATTACTTCATCAATATCAGAATCAGATGAACCTCCTCTATGCACAGCACCTTTGTTCAAAGAATGCCTTTGGCCCAGCCCTTTTTTACCAATCAGTGAGGGAACTATTTTATGTATCAAGTCGACCACAGTCTCACTATCTACACATTCGTCCAGTTCTACACATTCATTCAAATCTTCTAATTCAGTCTCTAAGGACTTTACATTCCTCTCTAATCTTTTTACCCTCTTTTCTAAAGTGTTGTGTTGGGAATGATAGTTTTCCAATTGTTTCTTTAATGCCCTATTTTCACTGGAAAGCGCACTATATACTTCTGTATTTTGCATGTCTAGTCCAAATGCCTGGACTAATATCTTCGTATATCTGATAACTTCCTGCTCAGTGGACGTACTATCAGATGAATGATTTTGATCGGTTACCATTTTCGTGATATTTTATATATGCTAGATCTTAGGCGAGCAAAAAAAAATAAATTTAGCCGTAAAGGCGCTTCGCAATAAATAATATCCTGATCCTCTAACCCATATATGTGATTAGTTTTCATCAGAAATTCAGAATGGTTTTGCTTGATCATAAGGTTACCCCCTCCTTCTGAAATTAACTATAGTATATCTATCAGATGGAGAAGCATGGTTATCAGGCGAATGTCGAAGGGCTTCACTGGCATAAGAATTGGCTTTTAACAGATTTTTAGGCCCATGCACTACAGAAGCAAATACCGCCCCTAATTTGCGCAAAGAACTAGGGAGTAATGGCTCATAAGGTTTAGAAATATATTCATCTTTTTTCAGAAATGAACTTAAGTATGTCGATCTAGGCTTTTCGGGATCTTTTAACTGTCTGGAAGAAATTGCTTCCTGAATCCATGTAAGTAATTGCCTAGTCCGCTCCTCATTTTTTTCCAGTGATCTAAACACCTGAGGAATATCCTGTTGGCCTCGGTTTTTTGCGTATCCAGTTACACCCCCATTTGCTATGCGCAAGTTTTTAATTTCAGCAGGGCGAATACAGAGCATGATCATTACATCAGCTAGGGCCTATTTATCGGGTGTATTAGACACATCATAAAAATCTAGCCGTTCCTTAACCAATTCTAACGAGAAGTGGTCCAGATAGTGAAGTTCTTCATTTTTACGTTGCTCTGTACGCTCCTGTTGGATTTTATTAGATGCTCTGGTTATCTCCGGAATCAATGTAGCAGAAATTATTTCCTTTGAAGCATTGAGGGTTCGCAATTCTCTTTGAAGCCTAGAGAGATGAGATAAGGCAACAACGGCATCAGTGGATATTTCCACTAAGGCTCTAGATATCACTTTTACATCTCTTTCACTAAGATTATCCCAGATAATACGCTGAGCCATTTCTCTTATAATCTCGCCTTCTGGGATGATATCAGATACTTGACATATATTAATTTCTGCTTCTGGTCCAGTCCTAGATAGACTCCCTCCTTCCCAAGAAGTTACTTGACTTACGCACCGCTCAATTCTTTGGTCAGGAATCAATAGAAATACCTGTTCTTTACTAAAACTATAGCCCCCTGTAAGCGCTGACGACCTTTAAGTCTTTTTAGTTTATCTGTCAAAAGCTCGAGTAATGCTGCAGCGTGTTGGCTAAGTTCTTCATTATTCATATCTTTATTGAGTTTGTGGTCTGCAACGTACTTTGTTATAATCGCGGACATGATAATGTGAATTTAGGTTATGGATAACTGTTAGATTATATGTAACCCTTAAGTTATATTATATCCAAGAAACTTCAATTCGAAAAAAATATTCCCGATATTTTACTACCTCATGGTCGGTAAAAGCTATCGGAGGATTAGAGGAGCGAAAAAATAATGATATAGCTTATGCTGAGTGTTCACTATGTGAATCCACCCATTATGGCCAAGAGAAGATTTACATCAATTTGAAATTTGCGGGTAGATAGGATAAGCAAAAAAATAATAATAATTTGGGATTTTAGCCAGAGGCGCTTCGCATATCGTCTACTTGGCTGAAGGCGTGGTGCATAAAGAACTAAAATCTCATCCCTACTAATTTTTATTAACCCACTCTTATTCGCTCTTTACCAAAGCATACCATTCTCCTGGAGTATACTTATTGTTTTTTTTCATTTCTCATCAGTATCAAGCCACGAGGATGTGACTCCGTCATTCTCAAGAGAACGATGGATTATTTCTTCTCCTATTAATCTTTCCCGTACTTTCATGTCCATATATTCTTTAGGATCTTCTTCTAACTCTTCTGCCTAACTACACATTCGTGAATCAGTTTCCATCAATCCATCTTATCTCGAAATGTAATGGAATCGAGCCTGTCTTTTTCGGTGATGGTCATGAAGACATCTGGATCCTCACCGAGTTCGACTGCCTTTTTTCTGAGGCGCTCTTCTCGCTGAGCTCTGGATAAAAGTATGGCA
>QZLH01001086.1:16505-36249 GCA_003833135.1 Oehlia diaphana | reverse complement strand
CTTCAAACCAATTTTGACTTGCACTTTCGACATTTTCTAATTGTTTAAGTATTACTTTATGAGTTCCAAATCTTATTAATTTTCGTTCACTAGAATCCCATTCATCATATCTTCCATCAATCCAATCTGATGTATAAATTTTAGAGAAACCACCTCTTGTTAGATATTCAACATTTTTTAAATTATTATATGGGATCCATTCAATAATAACATTTGGTCTAATTGTTTCCATTTGACAATTTTTTATTAAATTATCAATATCATTATTTCCAGAAGTCCAATTTGAAAAATTAACTTTTAAATAATTTTGAACACAATATTCACAATATAATGTAGCTAAACATTTTTGGTTACAATTATCACAAATTCTTCTTGTTTCTGAATTATTTCTAATTTTATCTCAATCATAATCTCTATTATTTAATCTTATTGCTTCAGTTTTTTCTTCTTCTGTAAGAGAATTATCAGTAAGAATTGTTTGGTGCCTAAATTCATATTGTTTATGAAAACCTTTGTGAATATTATAATCAACTAATGTAAATGCTCTCATAAGTGCAGCTTGAACTATTTCTCCTCGAATAGTGGACATAATTATTATAAAGTGCGTTTAACAATTTTTAGAAAAAGAAAACAATTGAAAAAAATGGTGTAACTGTAAACCCGCTGATCGACCTTTATTATGTGACAGTTGTGATACAACATTGATTATTACACAAATAAAAAAATATTCTTTTAAGGAAAACAGGCAAACGCCATTATTAATTTAGTAATTGTACAATATAGAGGTCTGCAAACGGGACCCGGAACCCGGAAACCCTAACCCGTTCCGGACCCAGATCCAGGTTTGGGCTGGCAAATTTTCTTCAAAATTCACCCGGGCCGGTCCGGGCCGGCACATGATTTTACGGATTTTCGTAATTCTGGCCAAAATCTTCTTAATTCCGGCTGAAATTAAACTGGCCAAAATTAAGTTAGCCGATTTTTTTGTTGTTACAACAAAATGATATAATAAGAGTCTGGGTCCGGTTCGGGCCGGACCGGGCGGGCACTTTAGGTTAATTTTCAAGTGCGGGCCGGGCCGGGTTGTAAAATAGGGGTCAATGCAGACCTCTAGTACAATATAAACCTCGTACAAAATAAAATATTGTTCGAAATTGAGATCATCTGACAGTCTGAATTTTATTTTCGTACAAATTATAGAAATTATGAAGGAATTAATAGCTGTTATAGCCTTATATGGATAAAAATTAAAAAAAATTGTATTTAATTTTTTGAGAAATTAATGTTAAATTTTACTTAATTGTGAAACGTATTTTAAAATAAAAGAATAAAAATTCTTTTTTTTTTATCGAACCTTCATACAATATTTAAAATAATAAACTACAATTATTTTATTGAAGTTGTTGTTATTGAATAAAAGTATCATATTTATTGTAATAATCAAATTTTATTTAAAAGTTAGCATTACGATTTTTTTTCTTTCGTTTTTTATCAATAACAGATAAATAATTATCAATGAAAAACAGCTGTTATAACGGTTTTACTTATAAATTACAGGAATTTAGGCTTATATTGATTTATAATGAATTAATATAGTACATTTGATTTTACCAACCATTGAAATTTATTGATGATGATATTATTACATTGAAATTAATTTTACAGATTTATATGTAATAATTTTTTATAAAATAAAGCATTTTACAATGAAAAATGTCAAATATTAAATGTCATTACAAAAAAAATAAGGAAATTTTCGTTGAACTAATTTATTAGCACAATTCAAATTCTGAATGTTTCTAAATACATTAAAATTTAAAACCGCTTAATTGGTGAAAACTCCCTTGGTTATTTAAAGGGCAGAATTATCATGCACAGTAAATATAATTGTACATTATAAAGTGTCGAAATTGATAGAAGAATATTATTTGGGTACTCTCACACCTTCTGAGCATCATCTCTTATTCAATTTAAGTTTGAAATTAAATCATTAAATGATAAGTAGTGCTTCAACCCGGATGAAAACCGTCATCCGGATTACACAAAAAAAAAAATCCGGATTATATCCGGGTCAATCCGGATTTTAAATCCGGATCAGATAATCCGGATAGAAACCGGAAACCGGATTGGATTTTTTTTTAATTGCGAGCTACAGAGATGTACAATAGCTCATTAGAATAGTCTCATTGAGACGGATCGAATGGCGCTAATTTCATCCTTATACAATCACTGGATGCTGAGATATTCAACCAAATGTCAAAATCAGCATTTTTTATTTTGTGATACTGCGCCATTTCACGTTTTACCGGCAACCAGTGATCGTATAGAGATGCACAATAGCTCATTCGAATCGTTGCATCAAGACGAATCTAATGAGCTTTAGAGATCATCTTTCTACGACCACTGGATGTCGAGATACTCGATAAAATGTCAAAACCTACATTTTTCATTTTGCGATACTGCGCCGTTTTACGGTTTTCCGAATATCTCGGTATCTAGTGATCGTAGAAAGATGAATTTAGTATCATTCGATTCGTTTTAACGAGACGATTCTAATGAGCAATTGTACATCTCTGTACGATCGCTAGATGCTGAGATATTTAGCAAAATGTAAATGGCGCATTATTACAAAAATGAAAAGTGCAGATGTTTGATGTTTTGTTGAATATCTCGACATCCAGTGGTCATAGTAAGATGATCTCTAAAGCTCATTAGATTCGTCTTGATGCAACGAATCGAATGAGCTATTGTGCATCTCTATACGATCACTGGTTGCCGAGATATTCGGTGAAACGTGAAATGGTGCAGTATCGCAAAATAAAAAATGCTGATTTTGACATTTGGTGGCATCCAGTGATTGTATAAGGATGAAATTAGCGCCATTCGATCCGTCTCAATGAGACGATTCGAATGAGCTTTTATGCATCTCTCTAATCCGCATTTTTTAAAAAATCCAATCCGGATTCCGGTTTCTATCCGGGTTATGAGATACGGATTTACAATCCGGATCGATCCGGATATAATCCGGATATCCGAAAAAAAAAAATCCGGATCAATCTGGATTGATCCGGATACGGGTCGAAGCACTAATGATAAGCACATTTGCGTCAATAAAGTCGTAAGCTATGGAAGCAAACAAACATATTATAATATTTTGACTAAAGCTGTAAATATAACTATCAGTAAGACTAATCACATGTTAAGTCATTAGGGTTAATTGAATATTTATTCAAATAAATATACATTACAATTCCCGGGTAAAAATCAAGTGATTCGTATGTTAAAAGTAAAATTTCTTACAAAAATTATATATATGAATATTTTTTGTTTCCTTTATTATTGTCTATTTCATTTGTCAAGGTTTATTAAAATATAAATGGATGTCTTTTTTCGTCACTTAAAAATCATGTATTTATGTAAAGATAGAAGGAATATTACATTATAAAGCGTTAAAGTTAATATCTGAAATATTTGATGAAATACTTTATAAAAAATTCTTTTTTTGACTTCTAATTTTTATGTAATGGAAATCATATCTAATTATGCGTACTTAGATAATAAGGTCAATTTAAGAAAAATATTAATAAAAAATAATATAATACAGCAGTAACTTATTTACCGCTTTTAGTTATAATTATAACACTATCATATTCTCAAATTTTATAGTGGAATGCGCAATAAAAAAGAAGAAATCTTACTTTGTGTTTGTTTATCTAAAATGGCTTCGACATTATAAGGCCGATGGTTAGTTAATTTTATGTTTCATAAATAACCACGTAATATCATACAAAGAGCAGATTATGTTACAGGAACTAGTCTGTTCTTCAACTCTTGTTAGTACTCTAGAGATTTCACTATATTTATATTCAATTGTATTGTAATACGTCTTATTTTTAAGATACAACATTCAGTACAAGTTTATTAAATTGTGTAACAAGTTACTTATTAAAATTGTAAATAATATTATATACAGAAATATATAAATCAGAATATTTTTGAACTATAATATTATGTAATTTAAATTCATTTACTTCATGTTCTAAAAAAAACAATTCTTCATCTGTATCAATATCAGGAAAAAATTCAGAAAAAGCCAAATATTTAACCCTTTCCCTTCTCATAATATATTTCTTTATATAAAATAAAATACTTACACTCTCATTTTGCATCATATTACTAATTAATAATTTCTTAATAAAAGTATTTTGAGAATTTTTTAAAAATATTTCAAAATCATTTGAATTAAATGAAAGTGATAATCTTAAATATTCTAATTTAAAAGGAAGAACTTGTCCCAAGTTTTGTAATACAATTGAACCTAATTCATCATAATAATTATCAATAGTAAGATAATTAATGGTTTGTTTAGTATTTTCAATTAATCGATAAATATTATTATCATCTGGCATAGTTGAAGTAAAGCGTCTAATTTTTGTACAATATTTCATAATTAATTTAAGAAATTGTTGTCTTGATTCTTCATACTCTTCACGCATAGATCCAAATTCAAAATTTTCTAAGTAATCTCCACATTTTTGTAATAGCAAATGTAATGATTCAATATATAATATTTCCTTCATAAATAAAGATCTCAATTTAAAAGGTTTGATAACCTTAATGATTTGTTGAACAAAATCAGAATTCAAAGAATCACAATAAAGAATATGAATAGAATCTAAAACATTCAAATGATCGAATACTTTTTTTAAAATAGTAATTATATTTTTAAAATCAATATTATCAAATATAATCGTATTTAAAGTATTTGAACAATTGGAATTTTTTAATGATAAAAATGGGTGATATAAAATAGCATTACTAGATCCAAATGAAATTATTTTGAGATTATGTTGTGACATAATTATTTGTGATAAATATTTTTCTATTAATGAAAAATCATTAATATTAGACAAAGCAAAATAAAAATAAAAATGAAGTGATGTGATTAAATTGCAATTAGAACATAAAAATTTTAAAAAAGGAACGATGTTTTGAAATGAAATATTATAGGTATGGAATTTTAAATTTCTAATATTATATATAAAATTTGGATTTTGTAAAATTAATTCCATAGTATCATTAAAATTTACAATATTCATAAACATCACAATTTCAAAAGAATTTAAAACTCCTTCATTTTCAAGGAACACTTCAAATAATGATCTATAAACTAATTTTTCTAGTTTCTCATTATTCTTAATCACCAAAGTACCAACCCACTCTTTAATAGAAAAATAAATGCTACTTATATTTAAATGTTTGATAAAACTGGGATAGTTGAATAATGTATTTGAACTTAATAGTTCATTATTGATTCCATATTCATTAAATTTTGCTTTACCTTCTTCATTTAAATGGCGTAAGTAAACTTCAATATAATGACAATTTCGAGTAGGAATTGAAAAAGGACTTTCCCACAATAATGGAATCGCTAAACGACACCAAAATCTATTAACTAAAATACATGAATGTAATGTTGAAAAATCTTTTCTAAAATGTTGTATAATTTCATTTGTTAATTCTGGTAAATCTCCTGAAAATATTTTTGAACATGCCATGTTAGTCGAAGAAAAAAAGAGTTTGCTTTCATTTCACAATGGGAAGCGAATTTATCAATTTTCGAGTACAATTTATTGAATATTCCATAAAAAGGCAACAATATGACCAGCAATAAAAAAAAATTTGTAAATCGTTCCTTTTTTTAGTTAATTTAAGTAATTCCGGATGACCCCCCTTAGTGTCGTGTCCTAAATCACGTTACTGTGACAAAAATCTATTTAGGCAATTCGGATGCAAATCCGGATCGTTAATCCGGATACATTCATTAAATTAATTAATTGTCCGGGTTAATCCTATCCGAATTTTTAAACGATCATATGAATCTTTAAAATTTATTAGTTAAAAGTTTATTTTTCGATACATACCATAATAATTATATTTGATTTAGCACCATGCATAGTTTTTATTTCATGTTACTATTTATTCTTAAAATTATCAAAACTTCAATGATAATCGATAAATTATAAATGATAACATTTGGCTCAATAAAGAAGAAAATAAAAAGCATACAGTCAGACTTATAATATAATGATATTCGACTATTAAAACCTCGATACAGTATAATGTTAAAATTATACTTTCTCACTATATTAGAGAGCGTATAAATATTGCCATACCGATATTTTTCAAAGATTTTATATGGTTATATCGGAGTTTGAATGTAACTATAAACTATGTACGACCGTCAATCGTAGTCAACCATAAAATTAAAATTTGAAAAATCGAAGCTTCGGAAAAGAAACTTTATTTTCATCCGGATGATCCTCCGGATATCATTAACCGGATATATATTTTTTTTTTATTTAAATTCTTTAAATTCCAAGAAAAAGCTGTTGTGCAACCATTTTTTTATCGTATTTATGGGGCATAAGCCGCGTGAAAATCATTATCGCAACCTATAAATATTTTTTTACGTAATATGGCGTTACTATAGTTTCTCTTTTTGGTCTAAATAAATTAAATATAATCAAACGCTGTGTGACTGTTTCATAGTAGACCTGTTCATTTCCGGTCGGTTGCATTTTTCGGTCGGATTTTGTTGTACAAAAATTAACCAATAAAATTTTTTTATTTTCGATCGCAAATTGAACTGCTTTAGATTGAAATTAAGTTCGAACTCCTTATATTGATATATATTTTTTTCTTAAGTGTCACGTAAACAGAAATTATTGGTTATTTTACCAAAAAAACCCCAAAAAAATTGGGCTAAAAGTTCAGAAAATGGTTGCGTTGTACAAACTGATCAGCCCAATCAAAATTAGCTTAAATCTGACCGATAAATGCGACCGACCGGAAATGAACAGGGCTAGTTTGTCACTTTATATTTCATGCATAATTTCATAAATCATACTTTTTTTAGACGAGTCCCCACTTTAAGTTTATTCTACGTATTTTTTCTTTTTTATCGGATTATTAATGAATAAAAAGGTATTTTATCACTTTTTTTCTTTTCTAAAGTAATCAAATTTCAATAAACAATCACCGATACCGTCTTTACCGGTTTGCATGGTTGGCCCATTTAATAAAGTTCAACATGCCCCTCGCGCTCTTAAAATTAAAAGGTGACGTAAATGTGTAAACTAATTATGGTTTAAATATTTTTGCATATAATGATATATTTCTTCCTTGTTAGAAAATAATATAGTCCTTCGTTACATTCCGGATTTCCAAAAATTTTGAATAAACAAGAAAAATAAATAAACAAATAATTTTTCTTTTTCCTTTTTTTGTCAAAATCGTTTTACCGAGAAGAAGGTTTTTTATGTTATCGTAAACTCTGTAGATATGTGTAGAAAAATTTATTTCGAAAATCTAACGTAGAAAAAAGAAAATCTTGTAGTTAAAAATATTAGTAATAGAAACAAATTAGCTATAGATATTTTCCGTAAATGTGAGAATAATTTGGTTCTGGGACTCGCATTCAATTACCTAGGATCCGCGTACTCCCTCCCTCTTTGATAACACCATATATTTCTCTCGCTACTCAGATTAGTTATATATCTGAAAAGTCAATAAAATTTCGCACACTTCAGGAATTTGCATCGAAAACTTTTTTTCTTGGAAAAACCTTTTACCATTGGCGCAGGCTAGAATGTGATTAGTTAGTATATACATTTCACATTTTGGACTTTGTGACATCAGAAAAAATTATTCCACTCTAACCGCACCGTTCACGTGACTGCCTCGTTCGCGTTGTTTATATTTATCTCAGCGATTTTTTTGAGTGGTCTGATCTCTTTTAGTCACCTACATAATATGTCGGCCTCATATATACCCGTATTTCTGCCCAATTTTTTATTTTATTTTATTTTTCTTTATTATTCTTAAAGCGTAAAAGTTATATCCTCCAAAAAAATGTGTGTTAGTCATGTCAAGAGATCATGAATATTTTAACGAAATCCTAAGACTTGGGTATTGTTGATTTCTTAAACGAGTGTGGACACAAAGATAGATAGATACACAAAAATTCTCAAAACCCATCGCTAATAATGAGCAAGGAGAGAGGAATATAAAAACGCAATCGCTTCTCGACGGATTTATACTGGTAAGTAAAAGTTTTTTAAGTCGTGACGTGAGTGAGAGCCTACTAGGTTGTCGGTCATTCAAGGCTCTTAACTGGCCACGAAACTGATGCTGGCGCATAGGTAACCTGTCAGGTTATCTGATGCCAGCTGATCCAGCACTGGATCCACTGAGGCATAGTTGGCCTGCTAGGTTTGCTGATGTCCTAGTGGGATAGGAAATTTTAGTTGAGAATTATTATTAATTTCCAGAATTTTCACGCTAAAGTCTTAAACCAGATCGTACAAAAGCGAAAAGAAGCGCACACAAAAACAAATTCACATCCACCAACCAAATCTAAATACGGGGACTGTGGTAAATGGAGGAACCGTTAATAATATAAACAGTGGAGTGAAACTTATGACAAGAAGAGATCAGGACGAGGTAATTTATTAGTGAGAATTTACAGAACATTGGCTGTTGGATAAATTTAATTCTCTATTTTTTGTATATAGTCCGATGATGATTTCATGCCTATCCATCAACAAAAGCGGAAAAAAGTCTATTATGATATTACCAAAGAAGGTTAGGATATGCGAGCATTTTTTAATGACTACTTTCGATATCTACAGAATAAAGAATTAGAACTTCATAAAGAATCGGTTTGCTCAGTTCCCAAGAAGGTATGTATAGAATGCAAACCTATGATAATTATTTGTTTCATGTGAATTCCTCTAAAAAATTTTCTATTTGTTATGTGAATAGGCCAAAACCTCCAGAAATGAAGACATAGAGACAATGATTCTGACGATCCAGCAATTGAGCCGAAGGATCAATTTTTCAAGGTCACGTTCAAAAAACACGTCACCATCATCAAATTCGCAATATTCGGAGATTGCAGGGTCTAACAGAGGAACTCAGATTAAAACCACAAAAGGTCCGTCTGCACCTGTATTCTCTGAAAGTAAATCACAATGCTTGGACAAATCACCTATTGAGGAGGCTGACGAACAAATTTCCAGTGCTGATGAAACAAACATGATAATTTAGAAGAATTAGAACAGCTAAAACATTCAGTTCATTAAATGAGGTTACAGTCAAACCTTTATATAACGATATGTCAGGACATTATATGGAATTTTTGGGAAATATCGTTATATCAAATTTATACCGATATTATATGTCTTCACATTTATAGTGAGAAAATAAAATTTTATCGATATATCAAGTTTTTAATAGTATATCGGTATATTGGATATCGGTATATAGAGGTTAGAATGTATATAGTAGCAACTGAACTTTCGCTTCATTTTTAAGAAATTTAACGCCTAATTTTTTTTATCACTTATTAATTTTCCCGATTCTTTTATGATTATTAAAGATTATTAAGGGTTCATTTTTAATATAATTTATTTTTATTTCCATGAGGTGAAAGGAATGTTCAATCACAATCACGCATTATTATAATCACTTTCTTATTTGGTGCAGGATTTCAGCTTTGTGATAGATAATTCGGTATCCGAAATTCTGAATATTATATATAGCAAGTTAGTGTGATGTTGTATTGATTACTTTTAGATTTTTAAATTTTGAATTGCAACGTGTCGGATTTACAAACATATATTTTTTGCCAATATGACAGTTTTAACCCCGAATTTCTTGCTTTGATATAATTATCTATTATACGCTTTGTAATTTGTCGTTCATATTTTGTCAATTTTATAAAAGCAATATTATAATTTTGCGATAAATTAGTTCTCTTTTTATTTTAAGTATTTATCAGTAATTAAGTCATCACCTAAGTTAACGAAAGATATATAGAGTGAGAAATAATTATACGATTGGTGATAGTTTTTTAGTAGTACAATATGGATGCTATTAGTATGACCATACATAACCATTTAGATTGTATTTCTCTGGACAGGACTGTACGGATGTTCAATACCTGCGAGAAGTATCTTTCCTATAGTTTATACCAATTTATATATCTGTTTATGCGATCGTGCTTGCTGAAACTGAACCGTGATTATTATACTTTATAAAATACTTTAAGGTATTTGCCCAAGTCTCAATCACCGCAGAGTAATCCTGTTCTGATTTCGCAACTTCTCAGTAATCATATATCGCTCTTGTTTATTGAGACTAAGCTTGTTTTCAGTAAGCTGACTAAGCTCAACAAAAGTTCCTCGACTCCAGACAAGAGTTCAGTGATCTTAGCTTCACGCCTGGAGATTTCTTCTATAATTTGTTTCAACTTCACGTTCAGTCCGTCTCAAGCTTGGTAACGCGTTGCTTCAATAATTCAAGTTCTGATGAGATTATTGGTAATACTTTTAATATTGATAATACTTTTTTGAATATAATTCAAATTGGCAATAAATTTGTGGGACCGATGGTATGCCAAGAAAAATTTTTATTAATACAATAATAGAACGACGCACCACGCAAAAATAAATGCAAATGAACGGGTCACAGCCTGTGATACATAATTTCACGATTATTTTTCTTGATTTTTTTCTTCCGCGTGACACTTTCTTAGATGTAGGTTCATCTAACGGATAACTATCTTTTAACAAATCCACTATAACATTAAAATCCTCTTCACATTCTCATGCAATTCGGTTGGATTCTTCAGTTAGTGAAATTCGATATTCAGTCGCCGGTGTTTTGGAATTAATTTTTAATATTGCATTGTCTTTTTATTATAAAATAATTACAAAATTATAAACTTTTTATAACAAAATGTAATATTTTAAACTTTATTTTAACCTATCTTTTAAAATAAAAAATTTGTCTATAAAATAATAAAATAATAATTAATAAAAATAGAAAACTAATTAAATTGATTCATCAAACTACACTTATTTATTAATTCATCAACATCTAATTTAAGTCTCCATGGTCATTATACTTCATTTTCTTTTTCATCCTTTTTATTATTATTTAATAAACTTTTTTATAAATCAATAAAATTTTTAATTTCTATTTCTTGATTATTTATTCCTTCTAAATCTACAGTTTCTTCAATCTCATTAATATTTTAAAATTAACTTCAAGGTTATTATCATCAAATAAGTCAATTCCATTATTTATTGATGATGCAAGTATTTGAAACTAAGCCAAATTATCAGTATTAAGCCAATTTTTATTAAACAAAAAAGTTACTAATTAAAGTAAAACATATTAGAATTAATAAGAATTGGCTATAAATTAGAACTTTAATTAACATCAATATCTGCTATTAATTATAAATTGTAGTAACTATAAATCAGAAAAATACTGATTTGTAATGATTAATAACAAATATCTATATTAATTAGAATTTTTATTTTTAGCTGATTTATTCTACTTTGATTAATAAAAGAACTAAATATTTAACAGAAAGTGGCTTGGTACTTAATAAAAAAAGGCTTAAAATTTAAATAAATATGACTCTTAATATTTAACAAAAAATGTTAGCATTTAACAAAAGAGGCTTAGTGTTTAACAAAAAAGGCTTCGTATTTGACAAAAAATGTTAGCATTTAACAAAAGTGGCTTAATGTTTGACAAAAATGAAAGCTTAGGATTTAACAAAATGGCTTTGTATTTAACAAAAAAAAAATGCTTAGTATTTAATTAAAATGGCTTGGCATTCAATAAAAAAGGACTTAGTTTTCTAATTTTTTAATTTAAATTTAAATTATTAGCATATACAATATAAGATATAATATCTTTTGATTAATTACAGATTATATGATAATATTAATAATATGAATGCTTATTAGGATAATACTTTACAAATAATTAAATATCCAAAAAATTATAAAGAACTAAAAAATAAATCTTTTAAGAGTATATTGAAAAAATTTTGTTAAAAAAGAGTGTGCCATTTATTTATCGGAGTCACGTGATTTTTAATTTTGGCCGGAATTATAAAATTTGGCTGAAATTATATATATTGTGATTATATGTTTTGATTATATGTTAAATGGGCGCTTTTTAATTGCGAATAACTGAATTATATTATTACAATTAAGGAATTAGCTTAAATAGTTTTCCTATAATTAAGGAAATTTATTCACCAATAAAAAAATTGTGGCAATTTTAGTCAAACATTTTAATATTGAAAATGTACAAGTAATTAAAAAATTCGGTAAGTTAATCATAAAATCAAGTTATGTGGCTGAAATAGTTATGCGATGTTCATATGAAAATAACTAATGTTATTTCATACAAGCTTACCAATTTAGGTGATATGAATGTCATCTGACCCAGATCATCATAGTTCTTAGCCTATACTCTTTTTTACATCTTCATGCTTTATACTTTGTAGCTTTGTAGGAAAATGTAAACCGTTATTAAGTCCGCACGAAGTAGTAGTTAAATTACAAAATTTGTTATCTAAGGAAAATAGGTTCAGTTTCTGAGATGAACAGAATTAATTGGGAATTATCACATCCGGAGATGACGTCATCAAAAGTAGTCCGTCGTTATACTTCGGACTAATGAACTTTGTATGAACGGCGAATTAACAATTAATAAAAATAGTATAAATATGAAACAATTTTTAAAAAAGTCATAAAGGATTAAACTTTAAAAATGTTATACTAAGTTACTAAACAGATTTGTTTTTCGGATTTCTTTTCTTATATTAAATGGAAATATTTTGTCATTGTTTTTTATTCTAGATTATTATTTTTACTTTTGTTTTCATATCTAGTAATTTATTATTATAAACTTTTGGGATAAATGGTCTTTTTGTTGTATTTGTTCTCGAAATTGGGGAGATTGACAAGGTGCATATGTTATTATGTTATTGTTAGTATTGTTGGTTATTGTTGTTTATATAATCTAATCTAACCGAAAATATGTATCAATTCCTGATTCACGTGATTTATCATTGGTACAAAAAATATATATATAAATACATAAAATTCCCGCCTTATAACCTATTTAAAATATCACCAATAAAAATATTTTATAAAAAAAAAAAATGGAAAATACGGAAGAAATTTCATACAGTATTATAACATTTTGGGCGTATAGTGAGGAAGAAATTAAATTAATAGAGGAGGAATGTCGGTAAGTTATATTTACTTTTTTGTAACTATACCCTTTTGTTTATTTATAAATTTTTTTGATAGAAAACTTGAGGATGATCATGATGTAAAAGTCGAATACATAAGGGAAAAGAAGGTTTGCATTTATGTATTAGCATATTTATTACTTTCGAAATATACAATATTACATATACATGGCTTATATACTGTATATATAATAATATATATATTTTTTTTTTAAACTGACAGTTATTCGATATAAAAGGCACCGACTATGATGAATTAAATAAAACGTAAGTTGTAATATATTTTTAATTTTAAATAAATAGTTTATATTAATTAATAATTATTTACGGTAATAGGCGTGATTATATATTCGAACTTCTCAAGTCAAAGGTATATAAAAAAAATTATAATTAAGTTTTATACTTCTAAATTTAGTCTTATCAATACATCCTTGGTATGCATTTTATATTCATAGTCTGAAAAGCAAAGCTATGCCGTGCCTCGTTATAAGAAAAAAGAACCCAAATTTGAAAAATCAGCTCCTGGTAAACCTCCACCTATTAAGGAAACTGTTCCTCTTATGATTGAAAAAAAGGAAGAAGAAATTCCCGTAGGTTTAAAAGGAATATACATATTTAATTCTCAAATAAGAGTACCTGCCGAGTTAGATGGTTTATTTGGAAAGGATCAATGGAGACCATTTACCCATGTCGATTATTGGAGAGATATTTGTAAAAGTTGTAATGTTGATGGTGAAATCTCATATGATGACAGAGTAATTATATATTTATTAAGTATGTATATTAATTTTTACGTTTCCATAACATTAACTTTATTTGAAATTTCTTTATAGAGGATAGAATTCAACAAAGGTAAACGTAAAGATATTGAAAAGGCGTATCGTAAATTAGGACAAATAGAAAAGAATTATGTATGAAAATTTTTTAATTTAACATTGTAATAATTGACTTAAAAATGTTGGTCCATTATTTAACTTTTTATTTACTTTTAAAATCAGCTTCGAGAAACTCTTAACCATAAACGCGTTCCACTAGTACATTTTTCAAATGTACATGCACATTTCAAAGTCGGTTTCCGTCTCCCTAACAATCATCCATATTTTAAAGATGCAGCAATGGATTATTTTAATGATGTTTGTATACTTTCGCACTATATAAATGAACCTAATTCGAAAAGTTTGGAAAAGTCTGAAAGGTTGGCTCTCGATAAAAAGTATGTTACATTTTATTTCTTAATTGTTAAATTATTCATTATTACTTACTTTATATTATTATTACAGGATTAAGAGTTATAATCTCGCTAGGATGAGCGATGTGCTGACAAAAGGGTATTTAATATCAATTAAAAATACATTATATTCTAATACCATTTGATATTAATCCATCATATTTTACATATTAAGACTAGAGTATGTGCGCGTACATCAGGGAGAAGTACGTTTATATGGAAGGTAAATAAATTTTAAAGGATATTATTTCAAAAATATGGTTAACCTCAATTAATTATTTAATTAGCTTGGGGAAATCGATGTTCAGTAAAACTGATGAAGTTAAAGGAAAATTTTGGAATTTTGATGATTTGGAGAGTATAATTTCAAAATATAATATCAAATCAAGATTTGATGAAGAGTAAGTTCTTCAATTTATTTTTTTATATATTTTTTTTTAAAAAAAAAAAATTTCGAAATTTATAAATAAAACGTTTATAAAATATTTCGTAGTGTGACACACGATAACTCAACCAACAAGAGATTCGATAGTTTTTTTAGTCCGGATAAAAAAAAGGATTATATTGAGTATTTTGAAATAAAAGCGGACGCAAGAAATTCGCCAAATGATGAATTTAGTGAAGTTTACATGCGTGTTAATAGATCCAACGCTTCTTTAGTTAAAGTTGGATCAGAATGGGAACCTCTTGTAAACATAGATTGGACAATGTTAAATTTGTAAGTTTTAATTTTTTTTATCGTTTTTAAATAATGATTATCTTTTAAAACTTTTTGAATTTTTTTATTCAGAAAATCTGATATTGCGATAAATTTAGCCACAAGACGTGCTATTCGTCATGATGTAGAACCATTTACTACATTTAGCAAAAGGATATCAGTTAACCCAAATGAAGTCTCAACGATCGCATTTGAAAATGTCGATAAGAAAATCAAAAGTAAAAAAGGACCAGCATTTGACACACTCGTTAGATATCTTGAAGTCAAATCTATTGATTTCAAAAAAGCTACGACAAAGAAAGTTAGCGAAACTTTCACTTATCAATTAACTCGCGTCGAGAGACTAAAGGTTAACGAAAAACCTAAAACTAATAAAGGATTAGGCGAGACCACCGGAGATGATAGAAATGTTTATTATACCATCGAGGTGAGATATTTATTAATGAATTATTAATTTTTTATAAAATAATAATTATAATTAAAAATCGAAAATATAGGTATTTAGTGAAAAACACAATGAAGCCTTTGAACAAAATATATCTCTCGAAAGTGGCGATGTCGTTAATTGGACGGTTGATACTATACTTGGAGAACCACCAACTTATAGTACTCTTTGTGAATTTGTAAGAACACTATTATCAGCTATACAGACAGAACTTTAAAACAATTTATAGTTATAATTGAAATATGACATTTTTTATTTAAATAGTATGCTTCATAAATACGTACACATATATATATTTAAACATGCAATTATAAGTTTACAAATAAATAACCATGAAGGTCAAATTTTTAATATTTCTTATCGAGTATAAAGTTGTAAGTTTATTTACAATATCAATCACTGCACATTTTCAATTTTAACCGATTTTAGGCCGGCATTACGAATTTGGCCGGAATTAAGGAAATTTTGGCCGGAATTATAATTCAAATATTAAACTGCACCTCGATTTATAATATGGGCGTCCTTAATGTACAGTGAGGGTGTACGATATTAACGTACGAACTGGCCCGAGTTTAGGAGTTATGCACTTGCACGTGATAGCGTTAACGTTAATTCCGGCCAGTTCGTACGTTAATATCGTACACCCCACTGTACATTAAGGAACCTCTTATAATATATCGATCATAGTAAAAAAATTGGGGTTACTACTGTTACATGCATGGTTGATTGATATGTTTAATATGTATAATTATTGCATTGACTAATATTATTAGATATTGTACGGTGGTATTTATATTGGTTAACGTCACGAATAATCGAAATTCTTCACTTGATCTTTATAATAAAAAATAAATCTTTACCAGCAGTGAAATCATTCCTATTCTTTAAAATCAAATTCTTGACTCTTATCCTTTTGAAAATAAAATGGTCCTTTATTTTTGACAAATCAAATTCTGAATAAAATTATTTTGAAGATTGTTTTTAATAATAACAAAAAAGTATTTTGAGTAATATTTTGTATCAATACTATTAGAGAAATAATTTAAATAATCAGAAAAAATATCAGGTAAATAGATAGGGATGGAGTTTACTAATTTATGAGCGAGTTAGAGTTTAAAATGTTTTCAAAATTCATACTCTAGTAGATAGCACTTTATTAGTTTATTATATTTTGTGTGAAATAGCACACGATGGAACTCGATCATAAAATAATTAGATAGATAATTAGATGTTTTAATTTGTACCATACCATTATTTTTAAATATATTTGTCGAATAGACTTTTTTATAAAAAGCATTACAGCATTTGATTCTTTACAATAGAATAATGATGAAAATTATTTTAAATAGTCATTCTTTTAATAATTGTTTTATATGTAACGTGTATTAAGTATTACAATTATGAATCATTATTATGAATCTTTAATTTAATCGAATAAAAATAACTAAGTTAATATAAGAAAACTAGTTAAAGTGTGTGGACAGTGTGGTTTTTCAAGACCAAAAAATTATTATCATTCTTCTCTTCTTTATGTCAGATTTGATACTTTGGTGAAACTGTAAGCACTAATTTGCTTTCACAATTTTTCTTTTTAACTTGATTACTTCTCTATTTAATTTTAATGATTTTTTTCTCGACTTTTAGGATCAACTGTGAGACGTGGTACTATGGTAAGCGCCAATTTCAATTTTTTTTCATATTGAAATAATATTTTTTCTAAAATTTTTTTAGGATCGAGAACTTGCAGTTCAGACTTCAGATGGCACTCTTACTGCTGCAAGCGCTGATTCTCTCATTCTAATTTTTTATTTCTGTTATTTTTATTTTTTTTTTATGCAACAAAGATGTTGTACAAGCCATATATTTCTGAAAATCATTGCTGCGCCTTCATGATTATACGACAAAATTTATTTTTTCGTCAATTTTTTTTTGTTTCGAAATAATATTTTTTTTTTCTATTTGATTTTTTTTACTAATTTTTTCTTTCGTCTTTTAAGATTTAGAACTCACGGGTTGGGAGATGCTCTTACCACTACGACATTATGGTAAGCGCCAATTTTCAATTTTTTTGAGTTTGAAATAATATTTTTCTATTTAATTCTTACTAATTTTTTTTTTTAAAAAAAAATTTAAATCTTACTGCTGCGATATCGGGAACTCAAGGATCAGGAAATGAGTTTCAGTACTACAACAAGCATTAATTTTCTTTTTTCGTTTCAAAATATTTTTTTTCATTTATTTGATTTTCACGTTACGAATCTTTTTTTTTTATTTAATTTAATTAATACTTTTTTTCATTATTTTTTTTAACAATAAATGTATATAAAATACCGAGCGTAAACCTGAAATAATAAATTAAAGGTTCTTCCATTTCCAAAGTATAATTCAATTATTTCTCGTATTTCACTTCTTAATCACAATTTTTAAAAGAATTTTAAAGCCTTTTCATTAAATCTTTATTAAACAATTATTAATTTCCTTCTTTTAGTATCATTGAGTTTCCTCAAACTTTGAATATTTCTTTTTACACTCTTTTTGATTTTTACAATCAATAAACGTTTTACGTGATATTCAATACAAAATGGCGCAAAAAAATCTAAAAACATGTAAAATAAAATGATGCTTGCTCTTGGCTAGATGTATGGTAAATTAACCTTCCCTATAAAAAAATTGGATACGTTTTTTATAAAGTTTTTATACGATTTTTTTCCTTAGAAATAACGTATCATAATAGGATACGGAAAAATGCACAATTCCGTATCTCTAAAAATATGGTTTGTATACGGAATTTGCACGGGATTCATATGGAATTTACATGATTTGATCACTGATTTTATCATGAAATTTATATGATTTGGTCACTGAATTTGTTGCAGTTTACTATATTTGTATTTACATAAATCTAATTTTACTTTCATCAGGAGATTATGAGGCGAATATTAGCGTAAAGTTGTCAAATATGTATAATCCCTGGAAATTTACACCCCGTAAAAATCTATAAATATACGGTTTTGTATAAATTACAATTGAAACATGGTTATTTAATAAGACATATCTTAAAAAGTGTCATAAATTATTTATGAATAGGTAGTTTCGAAATTTTACATCCTGAAATAATTTCTTAAATATTCAATTTTAAGTAATCTGCACATAAAAATAATTTGAAAAATACTTTATTGATTTGTATCTTGAAAAGTTTCGTAAATTCTACGCAAGTAGGTAGTTTCAGTAATTTACGCTTTAGAAATTAGCATAAATACATATGATTTTGTATAACCTATATATGAAAATGTAGCTTAAAATATTTTGAATAATTTTGTATCTAAAAAAGGTAAACTTTATATAAATAGTTAGCTTCAGTATTATACACTTTAAAAATTTGCGTATATATGTAATTTAAATAAACAACTGCACGTCAAAATACAGTTTAAAAATATTTTAAAAACTTTGTACCTGAAGAAAGTTGTGTAAAAATTTACACAAATAGGTAACTTTGGTAATACACTTTAATAATTTGCACAAATACACGATACTAAAATCATATAAAATAAATATAAAGGTTTAAGCATGTCTTTATTCTAAGATAAATATGAAATATAATATTAATAATTAAAAAAAAGAATAAATAGTGTAGTGGTTAGGTAACGAGACTTAATATATTAATAATTTATCTTGAGGTATTCAGTTCGACTCTTAGTGTAGGCAAAAAAGAAATAAATAATTATATCGAAGGTATTCAGTTCGACTCTTAGTGTAAGAAAAAAATAACAACAAAATTGTAAGAAAATATCAGAAAAATATATGGGAGTTATAAAGAGGAAAATTTTATTATTTTTACTGTTAAGGTAACTACATTATTTCTTACTACTAAAAAACTACGTCATTTTCAAAAATACACTATTTTACACTATTGAAAATTTCTCTAAAATTTTCACACTCGTATATCATCGCGAGTGGTGTAGATTTGCGTAGTTTTTCACACGTGTATTATTTTGTAGATCTACGCTTATTTTATTCTCCTGATGTTATTAAATTAAATAAAAAATAAAAAAATAAACAAAATACAAATACATTACGAAAATTCCCTCCTTATTAAAACCACCTATTGCAACCAAAATTATCTATAAGTTCAGGTTCATTTGGAGTTAAACAACCTAAAAAAACAAAAAAAGAAACATAAGAACATCTTACTTAATTGGAAACAAAAACTCTCCTTATATAGTA
>QZLH01001085.1:0-17912 GCA_003833135.1 Oehlia diaphana | reverse complement strand
GAAAAGATTTTTTTAAAATAATAAATATACTGTGGCAACAACTTCGCAGCTTAATTGTAAATTTCATTTTTATTTTATTTTAGTTTTATTTTTTTTTATTTTAATTCCCTACTTTTTGTGGATTTCGCCTAAGTCTAATTTAAAACTATTAACCTAACTAATCTATTAACCTTTTAAACTACACTATAGATTCAAACAATAATACATGTAAAATAAAAGAAAAAATATTAATTTATCCTCCCTCAGTTTACCTTCTTCATTAATCGTATTATCTTATCCTTTACATATACCTAAAACTGTTCTTGTGACTCTTCTCTGATTCCGTATCAACGTGGGAGTTGATTGATTTTCTGATCTCAAATCATTTATAACTTCCACTACTTTTTTACTGATACGTCATCCGCCTTAAAACTTCCTTTTATCTCTATCTTCCCCAAATTATTTTGCGTTATAAAATTTTCTTGCTCGCAAAGAACAGAATACCTGAAGAAAAAAGGATGAAATTAGCAAAAGAATATGAAAGAAACGGAAAAACAACAAAAAATTTTTCTAAACACATACCTTTTCGCAAAAAGCAATAAGAACCGAAAACTTAAAGGAAAGAAGAACGAAATTAGCAAGGAATGAAGGATGAAAGAAGCAAAAAGAATGATTCTAACCATTGCCCGCCTATAAAAAACTGCAAAAAACCAAATACCTAAATAAAAAGTGGACGAAATTAGCAAAGAAGAATGAATAAAAAAAACAAAAAAAAAGATAAATGACACCTGCCTTTTACGAAGAGCCGCAAGGAACCAAGAACCTAAAGGAAGAATGAAAAAGAGAAACACCGGTTTTAAATAATAATAAAAAAAAAATTTCTTTCTCGTCTAATTTTGTACGTTCCTTTCCTTCAGGTTTCAGTTCTTGTGAAAAGGCAGGTTTTTTTACTTTTTGATTCTTTTTTGATTTTCTTTCCGCTATCTTTGCTGATTTTGTTTTCTCTTCTTTTTTTTAGATTTTCGTTAAGTTTCTGACATTACTGTAAAGAACTGCAAAGACTGAGACCTAAAAAGAAGAAAAGAACGTACATTAGCAAGGGAACAAGCAATAAAACAAAAAAAAAGTGTTAAAGTCTACCTTTCCGTGCATAGAGAACCAAAGAACCAAAGCTTAAAGACACACTCTTCGATTCTTTACATTCACTCAAAAAATCTTCTTCGCTTAGATTCTGTTCAAAACAACTATATTTATGTGAAGAACTGCAAAGAAACCAAGACCTAAAAGAAGAAAAGAACGTACGTTAGCAAAGGAGAACAAGAAATAAAACAAAAAAAAAAAATATTGAAGCCTACTGTACTTTAAGAATTAACCAAAGCTTCTTGTCAGTGTCTGGCGGTAAAGTTGAGTTAATTGTAGCTAACAACTGTTCACGTGAAAATAAAAATGTGAATAAAAATATGACTTTTAGTAAGAAACAAAACGTAAAGTAAAAAACAACTGAACCTTAATTGCACTAATTACAATCAGCCAGTCTCTGGCGGTGAGAACTTCCCTTGTGTCCTTGGATATTTAGGAGAAGTCGTAGCTTCGTGTTGGCTACCTAGGAAGGACAGAATTGGTAAAAGGAAGTAAAAAAAAAGCCTTTCTTTCGGCTTTCCATCCACTGAAGGGAAAGAGTAGAGAATATAAATTTTTTTTTTTTAAAAAAAAAAAAATTTTCATCAGTTCCACCGGTTTCTAGTTCAGTTCTTGAGTCAGATTTTTAAATAAACCAAACCGGAACTGGAACTGAACCGGAAATTTTGGATTAAAATTTTTTAGAACTGAAACGGATTTTCAGTTCGGTTCTGATTCAGTTTTCAGATAGAACTGGAACCATTCGGAGCTTTATATAGAATTACGTAATTACGTATTTTTTCATAATATTAAAATAATTTCTGATACAAGTATAATTTTTAATAGCCAATTTTTGTTAAATAAAACTAATTTTAAATTCAGATATTGTATTATTACAGTCCCCTCTCGATATAATGAACCTTAGGTTCCAGCCAATTAGAATTTCATTATAAGCAACTTCGTTAATACTATAACGAATTCTTCGGTATAGGAATATCGGTTATACAGATCATGTGACTTGTTGATCTGATTACCGATAATTTAACATTTTTTTTTAATCTTTTTTTTATAGGGGTGCTTTCTAAACTTCAAAATAGTGCCTAGAATGAGAAGTAAGTGGAAATTGGAGGGTTTTTTTTATTAATTTCGTTTAAGAACATTTACTAATGTTCTTTTTTTATTTTTCTTATTGTAGGGACTTCGAAATGGACGTTTGAGACAAGAAGTAAGTGAAGAACTCTATTTTTTCTATTAATTTCATTTAAGAACATTTACAAATGTTCTTTTTTTATTTTTTTTATTATAGGGAACTTCCTGGATTTCAAAATGGACACCTGAGACAAGAAGTAAGTGGGAACTCAATTTTTTTTATTTAAGAACATTTACTAATGTTCTTTTTTTATTATAAGGAACTTCCTGGACTTCGAAATGGACGCTTGAGACAAGAAGTAAGTGGGAAACTTGATTTTTTCTTTTAATTTCGTTTAAGAACATTTACTAATGTTCTTTTTTTATTTTTTCATTATAGGGAATGCTTCCTGAAGTGTTCTATATAAAAATGTTTATTATATATAATTCCTTTTTTTTGTAGGAATGCTGTTTAACAATAACTGACTATATAATAAATAAATTATTAATGATATATTTAGGAGTGTTCTTACCCCTGTGATAAATATAAATTAATAACAATTCACATCGAATCCTAATACAACCGAATTAATGTAAATTAATGTAATTCTGCCTATATGTTAAATAAAATAGCCAGAATTATTAATCCTGATACAATCCTGATACAATCCTGATCCATAATTTAAATATAAAACAGGGGTAATATTTAATGTCATAATGCATCAATATTTATTAATAATTACATTCAATTATAAACTATAGAAATTCTTCACTATAACTGAAAAAAAAATTCATTATAAAAAAATTCCATTATATCGAGAGGCATTTTTATATAAAAAATTCACACACTTTACTTCATACTACATTATACGGTAAATAAATAGTAAACTTCGTTATATCAAGGTTTTTTTCATATTTAAAATCAGTACCACACTGTATGATCTGTTATATCATGTTATTCGCTATATCAAGGTTCGCTGTAGAGAGGGATGACTGTATAGAGTGTGATAGAGGGATTTATCTATCGCTAAAAAATGTAAAATATATTCTAATAGTTCTGATAAATAAAAGATGTTTGATTGTGCCATAAAAATATATGCTGTATCTTTAAACAAAAAATAAAATTACACTATTATGCAAAGCATCTTTGACCTGCTCCAGATTGTTATTCTCATTTTACTTCTTTGAATGGGATTGCAAAATTATTGTTCTAATAATAGTTTTGCATTGCATATATTCAAATTTGCACCCGGCCATTTTCTTGAAACTATAGCATTCCTAATACTAAGTCAGGATAATAATCAGGCCAATCCAGTCCAAGAACTATGAATTCAACGAATTCAACAGGTGTGATCATTTGCAAAACCCTAATGCTTACTCTAACAATGTCCATTCCTCATTAGTTCATTGTTAACATAATCATGTATGGACTTAATATCTCTTGGTGCATCAACTGATATTCTCAGTCTCCTTGACAGTACATACATCCCAGGATATTTACAAAGAGAGGGTGGTATTATAGTACACACGAAAATTTGAATTAAGTAAAATTAGCTAACCTATGGCTTCTTTACTAACATCATGCCCTTCCAATTTGAGATACTTTAAATTAAGACACGAACTAGCAATTTCTTTGATAATCTTATTAGTAAATTCGCAATAGCTAAATTCAAGATGTTGAAGCCTTGGGCAAGAATGGATAATATCACAAATCGATATTCCAATAATCTCTGTATGACAAAAAATATTTAGATATTCTAGTTTATGACATGACCGTGCAATTGCACATAGACCTTTATCAGTCACTTTTCCACCATTAGAGCATTCGTACCTACTCTTTTGCAAATTGAGACACTTCAGATTGGGATATGTCTCTACTACTCAATTTAGTATTTTATCGCTAAATCCTGTGCTAAAATTTAAATCTAAATGGACTATATTTGGAAATAAACGCATAATGCCATTGAATTTTTTATCTGAAAGTGGGTAGTAGTTTGAAATTTCTAGATGAGTTAGATTTGAGCTATAAACCAGCTTTTGTCTTCTACCTAATATTTTCATAATTTTTTTCAATTGAGAGTGATGTTTATGCTTCCACTTTAGCTCAATACGTTTCCATAAAATAGGAGCACTGCATCTGTACCATAATCGGAAAACAAATAGAGCGAAATATAGTGACTTATCTACCGCTAGAAAATATAGAATTCGCTCTAATAGTTCCAGTAAATTTATAACACCTAAATGTGCCATAAATAATATATGCTGTATCTTTAATCGAAAAAAATGCGATTTTGCACCAATAATCACTGCTCCAGACTATTGGTTAGATCAGATTTAACTTTAATATGGAAGGATCACAAAATTATCATCTATTGTTAGTGTCAAATTATACATATTTAAGCGTACACTATTTTCTCGCATCTATGGTGAGCCCAAAAGTATTTCAGGAAATTGATCAGGCCAATCTGGTCTAGTTAAAGATGTTAGCCGTAATTGATTTGCCGATGCCGTAATATTATGGCATACAGCATTACAGTTATGACACTTTTTGTAATACTGTAATTAGTCTGTAATGCTATAATTATANATTAATCCTGATACGATCCTGATACAATCCTGATCCATAATTTAAATATAAAACAGGGGTGATATTTAATGTCATAATGCATCAATAATTACATTCAATTATAAACTATAGAAATTCTTCGTTATAACTGAAAAAAAATTCATTATAAAAAAAATCTGTTATATCGAGAGGCATTTTTATATAAGAAATTCATACACTTTACTTCTTACTATATTATATGGTAAATAAATAGTAAACTTCGTTATATCAAGGTTTTTTTCATATTTAAAATCGGTACCACACTGTATGATCCATTTTACTGTGTTATTCGCTATATCGAGGTTCGCTGTAGAGAGGGATGATTGTATATAGTATTGTTCACTTTTCATATCACAGGTCTGATGTACAAATCAGAATTTGCTTCTTTAAATATAGACATGCCAATTTCAGTATAGCTTTTGATGAAATCTAATTAGTATTACAATCCGTTTATCCCCATCCGTATCTGTAACTGGATATCCAACATTTTTGAATAACGGATAAAAATTTTGTAGACAGATCAGATGAAAACGAATGAAGGATATCTGTGACAAATCATTTGGATAATTCTTAGACTTAAATCAGGCCAAATTCATAGTTCTGGCCAAAGTTATAAATTTGTGTAACATCATGTAACACAAAAAATCTGCAAAAATTTTGTGTAATATAACTTACCTGATGGCTAAACCTTTTATCTGAGATCACGTAACCATCGTTATTGTAATTCTGGCTGGCACTACAGAATTATGTTCAATAATCAGATGATCCAGATGATCCATCAAGGATATCTGAATGATGCAGTTATCTGACTTTCAGATATCTTCTACCAAACTGATCTGACAGATTCAGATAACAGTTGACAGATTATCTGTAAATTGTAACTCTAAATCTGATAATACAGTCAGAAATACCATTTTTAATGGCCGATCTTTGTTAAATAAAATTAATATTAAATTTAGATATTATATTATTATATAGTATTGTTTGCTTTTCATATCACAGGTCAGATGTATAAATCAGAATTTGCTCTTTTAAATATAGCCATGCCAGTTACAGCATATCTTTATCGATTTAAATATAATATTGTCATGGTAATACTGCAGACTTAATAATTTTAATATATATATATTTATACTAATGTACTGACTTCATAAATCATAATAATGAAAATTCAGATAGAGAAGAAAAAAAAGAAGCATTGAAAAATAAGTGAATTAAATCTTCACGATATATATACTTAAAGATAATAAACTTAAGACCTTAGGTGAAAAATTAGTTAAGTGCTTCTTAACTTAACAAATGGAAATATACTTATATCATAAAAAAAAAGAGAACATAATTATTTAAAAAAAAATTATTTTAATTTTTTTTTTATTATTATTATTATTAGGTAAGTTGGAATGTGAACATAATAAGTTTCTCAGATTTTTTAGAGCTTGATTTTCTGCTGAAATTAATAAAAGATATGTTAATAAAATAACATGAAATAATAGGATTAAGATATTTTTAAAGTAATAAGGAAAATACTTATATCATAATTTGCATATTTGCCAGTAAAGAGTAAAAATTGATTCTACTTTATGGTTTTTCAGCTCCTCAACCCTATCTTCTGCATTTCAGAATACATTAATAGTCCTTTGGTAAGCATTTTGGAGCTTTTATAGTGCATTAGTAGTCCTTCAATGAGCATTTTGTAGCTTTTGTATTTTGGTTTGCAAAGTATTTAATGCTTTTTTCATTGCTTTTAACTCTGCAAGGCATATTCTCAAGCCTCTGTTATAATAATCAACTTTCACTGAGCAATAAAAATATATATATATATGTAAAAATAATGGGTGGTTAGCAAAAGCTAAGTGAATAAGTCGATAGTTCATAGAAGCATTTTTTAAGATTGTTCCATTTAAGGACCAAGACTGCCCTGGAGGTACAAGACCTCGTCTTTAGGTGACCTATCTAAGAACTGAACAGCTCTGGGAGTATAAAACTCTATTTACAGGTGACTTCATTAGAGAAATACAACTATAAACCTTGTGTATGATATTCACTTTTCAAAAATTTTATGGTCATCATACGCTTTACTTTGAGCATCTTAAAAAGCTTCTTAGATTTTTCTGCGAAGTTGTGGTGAGAACCCATAATGGCATTAATAAAATATAATTGATAAAAAGACAAAAATTATTGAGTGAAAGTAAAAGGTGAAAAGTAGACTTTATATAATAAAAATACGTATCCTGAAAAATGTGAACAAGCTGATAAAAAATACACCTGAATTTTAGAATAATTATTTTTAGAATAAGGAGAATAGTAACTTTAAATTAGTAATACATGATAAGTTACACAATATATTATTTTGAGACTTAAGCCAATTTTTAATAACGTTATTCAAATTTATAGAAAATTCATTCTTTTTATTAAAATAATATTTTTTTATTTAAAGAAATAACTGCCATATAAATTTTTATCTTTCTCACTTCAACATTAAATTACATGTAATAAAATTTTCTAATACATTATATATTGGTATTATGCTATTTCTATCCATAATTTTATATTACATGATTTTATGTTGTTATATACTTGACAATAAAATCCTATCTTGAGAATCATGAATCGGTTTATACCATTTAACTAGTGCAAGTAATTATTTAAATAGATCTATTCCTTAAGATCTATAGGTCTAGAATATGCAAATCACATGAATTTTCACTCTGAACCCACAATGGTTAGTATACAGACACAATACTATCAGTATTACGAGTGATAGTTTAGCTATTTTTAAACTGATATAAACCGATACATACGCCTAGAAATGGAAGTTAATTAACCATGGTTAATTAATGGTTAATTTAGTTAATTATAATTAGCTAAAGTTGGTTAATTAATGATTAATTTTGTTAATTATAAATTGACCAATTAAAGAAGCAGATTTTAATCATGTGATCAAAATTCTGATTTATTTGATTATCATCTTTTTTTTCCATCCTTTTTTTAATTTAATAATGACCAAAAAAAAAGGTCCTGTTTGGAAACATTGGACAGTTATTGCACAAAACTAAGTGAAAAATAGCAAAAGTAATTCACATCCTTCTATGCAATGTAATTACTGTATCAAAATTTTTGACTGAGCTGTTTCTTCACGAATGCAAGTACACCTTGATAATGAATTTTCTGGAGCACCTAATAATGTAAAATCTGTTAAACAAAAAGTAGGTTCACAAGATTCTATACTCAAAACTACACAATTCCTCCCAAATATTGTACTAAATTCTATTTCCACAGATACACTTACAAATAGACCTGTAAAATGAATTAAAACACAAAAAATTGAAAATTTTATTGATTGTATGAGCAAAGAAGAACAGGAAAATCTTGAATTCCAACTAGTATAAGCATTATATTCAGCTGGAGTTCCATTTTCCTTTGTTGATAATCCACTTGTTATTTAATTTTTTTAGTGCTTTTGGCCATCTTTCAAGTTGTCAAATAGAAAAAGACTAGCTGACAAGTTGTTGGATAATGTTTATGATGAAGTGAAAATGCATACAGATGAACAAATTTCCAAAGCAAAATCACTTTGTATAGTTTCTGATAGTTGGTCTAATATTAATCGAGTATCAGTACAAAATTTTATTGTTTGTACTCCTAAACTGATTTTTTTTAATGCCACATTTTTAGGTGAAGAATCTCATACATAAGAGTGGATTGCAAACCAAATAACTCAACAAATGGAAATTATTGGCACTCAAAAATTTTCCTCAGTCATTACAGATACAGCTAGTGTAATTAAAGTAGCATGAAAACGAATTGAAGAAAAATATTCTCATATCATTTGTCTTGGATGTAACTCTCACATTATTAACCTATTAATTGGAGATATTTTAAAAATTGATGAAATTAAAGATATAGTTAATGATGTTAAGATGATAGTGAATTATTTTAAATCTCATATACAAGCAGCAATAAAACTAAAACGTATTCAGATCAAAAATTATAATAAGGAGATTGCATTAGTTTTGCCAACACTTACATGATTCTTATTTATTTTCTGTTTTTACCCGCTTCAAAGATTCCTGCAAATGGTGTTCGCGAACTCAATAATACCTCAACATTCCCATTATCATTGTCATTACATTTGCCAGTAGTGACTAACTTAATTATGATCCAGTCGACCCCTGTTGAAACGATACCATACATTACATCTTCACGTAAAGCCTCATTGTATGTGCGTTTCTTTTTATTACGTTGAGATGAAGCTTATAACTGAATCGCATTCTGGCCAACACCCTGGTTAATATCCTCCCTTTTAGCCTCGGTAACGACAATAATCGTATCTCCAATCTTGATAACCCAATCCACTGGCCCTTTATCATGGTTTCCAGATAACTCATATTCTGGACATACTTTCACATCACCATCATAACAAGAGGAAACATGAAGAACGGAAGAAATAAATTCGCGTCTTGTTGCTTCGTTTGCACTAGTTACGTGAACGCAGGTCTTATGCTTCATAGCTATATCTTCCAAAACGTGCTCCAATACCTTTTTGTAATCGGAGGCATCAGCGGAGCCTCCATCGAACCTAGGTAGATCAATATAACTATCAGCTGTTAACTCGAACAATGACTTGATTTTAGAAACGTCCACGACGAGAATGGTTGTTGTGCTGTATAAACACCAAGATTATACTTACATGTGTCCACTATAATTGGGAGGTTCATTTTGAATCCTTGAGTCCAGATTACACTAGCCAAATCCTCATCGTCGAGCAAACGATCACGCTCCTTTCCACTCTCATGAATTATGACGATATGCTCGTCTTCAGTTCCATCCGGGAAAGCAAAACAAGTTCGAAGTCTCGTTTTCAAAGCTGACAAGGTTATTTGCCCACGAGTTACAGCCCACAAGAATTTCTCTGACTTACGCCCATACGTTGCGGTGCAGTGAACTTCTTTCGTCTCAACAGGACGCTGTACGATTATATGTATTATATGTATGTGCTCGTCGGCTGGCTGAGAGGAAAGTGGAAGTAGTTCCACGCCACCAAGCTCCTCCTTGATATTAACGTTAATTTTTGTGTTGACGAGCTTAAATTTTTCGTTTTCTTCTTCGAGGGAAATGTCGACCTTCCATAGTTTGATGTCTTTGGCGTCAACGTTAGCGAAAGCTTGTGTATTTTTTTCCTTGATAGTGTCCCTAAGTTCACTAACCGCCTCTGTCTTATTAACTTTTACATTGAAAGCATTATCGTAAGGGTTTTCTCTGCAACCAAACAGCTAAGAGTGATAATAGACATAGCGCTTTTATATGGTTATTAGGCTCGGACAAAAAATAGTGTTACTTTCCGGAGTGAGATAAAAATTACGGGGAAAAAACAAGCGCTAATATATGTTTTTATGTCGCACAGGCATTGCATCATTACACGTGACCCATTTCTCATAAATAATTTACCGTAGTAACACCACCAATTTTATAATTAAAATTTTACCCCCACGTGACCGGTGACAGTTAAGGGGTTGTGAAAAAAATAATTTTGGAAGGCAAAAAAAAACTAAGTCCCTCAGATAAATATAAACAGTGAAAACGCGGTGGGGTGTGATGCCGGTGATGAATATTATTAGGTCACGTGGGGGTAAAAAATTTGGTGGTAATACTGGGGAAATAATAGAAATAAAAAAAAACGTTGCCGGAAGCCGGCCAACATTACATAAAAATTGCGAATATATCACTACATGATACAGAAAATTATTTGGGGTAAACAGTGAAATGGAAGTGCTCTGCTTTAGGTTCCTCAGTGATAATATCAATACAATCCTCATGCATGTCCATTTCCATTTCAATAACGCTTCCGGCTCAAATTATCCATCGATATTTTTTCAAAAGAATTATTTGTTTCTCCTTTAACCTTATAATAAAGTATTCCATCTAAAATAACTTTAGTAATAAAATTGGCTGAATGTTATATTAACTTCTAAGTTTTTTCACGATTTTGTAATTCTACGTCTTTTACGGCTTTTTCAAATTCTTCGATAAATTATCAATAGGGTTAAACCTTCAAATTTCGAAATCATTTTAGGTATTTTTGTATAATAAGAAAATTTTTTTTTCAGTTTTTTTACTTATTATTTGCGTGTTCTTAAAAGATAAATGTAAATACTGATCATCCATAATTAAACGATCCTACCCTTTGTCAAAACGAAATATTTAAAAGAAACTATGTCATCTGGATAGAAAGGTAAGAGCAGAAAAAAAAGAAAGTGACTGAAATTTTTTAGATAACTAATCTAGAATACTTCATCACGTGAATAATTACGGATACAACAGCAAAGCAAAAAAATATACTGTACCTTTCAAGTGATAATTGTGATAAAAGTTATAACATAAATCTTTTATATATTAAAACTCATACTTGTGATCATGTGAAATCATTGACTTGATCGAATTTAATATTAGTAGTGAGAAAGATAATTTAAATACTAAATCATAAAAATAAAAATAAAAAATCTTTATTTTATGGTGTACATTTTAACAAATATCAAACTTTGGAATAATTTCAATTGATATTATTTTATTATTATAAATTATCTAATATAATCGCTATATGGTAATAGTAATAATCGAAGGTGTTCATTTATTTGGTAATCAGCGTCGTCAACAAATTTTGACTAATCATTTAAATTCCCGTTAGTATGTTTATTGTTTAAAAAAACTTCGATTTATAAGAATTAATTACGTAATATATTTCATAGTAAATTGATTGAACATGTGAAATTGACACACATCTGGTGCTAGTTAACTTAAAATATGAGTCGACGGAGTGAAGAGAGTAAATTGTTTAGCTTATTTCGACGTTCGATGTTATATTTACAATTAGATTTATGGCCGGGAGATTCATGTGAACATCTAATAAAATATCTCAAAAATAATAATAATAATAATAATATGATAAAATACTTACGACATACAAAATTGATGTGAACATTTACAAGTCATGTGGTCACATCCTTCAATTTTGTCGATATATAGATTACATCTAGGACATCTCGTTGACTTTGAAAGATAACGATAACGCTCGGAAACAATTTCTAATGGTTTATTTATCTTATCATATTTTTCGCAAGTTTGATTTTCATGCCAGAGGACCCGTGAGTATAGCATGAGTTTTTGTCACAACCTTTACACATGAAAATTGGATCTAAAAAAAAGGAGAATGCGTAAATTAGGTAAATTAATTGAAATTATGGCTCTTTAAAAGATATACAGTACCTTCTCCTATATGAATTAGTCCACTTCCACAAGAAGCTTGACACCATCTAAATCTTGGATTCTTCTGAATCGCGAGTTTGAAGGTAAGAAAATCATATCTAAAAAAGTTTATGAATGAATTAAATATTGTTTAGTTGTCTCCTTTTTTGATAAAAAGAAAATCATTAAACCTTTCGTAGATCTCTTTTGTTGCAATTTTCTTGATATCATTTCCTTCCATTAATTTATTACATATTGGAACAGGGCAAAGTAATTTTAATTTTAGCATTTTGATCAAACTGAAGAATAGTTTCAAATTTACCAATATTTGTATCAATGTATCTATTAATACATTCTAAACAAACATCAACTTCATGAATACATTTTGAGGTAATCCTATGATAATTCCTAATTTTTGTTTCTAAACAAATGATACACACACGAGTGAACATTATTGAAATAAATGGTATTAAGAATAAAAATTCCAAGAGAAAAATTTAAAAAAGATGTTTAGTATATTTTATATAGTTTCATAAATTATCTAAAATAACTCGGATGAGTAACATGTGAAAACGCCCATATTAAACATTTGTAATCAATAGTTCGTTCGATAAATACAGTATTGAGACGGAATGAAAAAAAATCTAAAAAATCTTTTTTTTTTTATAAGAAACATGTGAAAACGCTCATATTAAACACTTATGGTTTTATTAATCAATGGTTCATTCGTTAGATATTCGATACAAATTTTTTTTAGACAAAAACTGGACATATCTGGTAATCGTCTTCTATCTATGTACTTACTTTATACACTAGCAATAATTACTACGTAGTAAGTCAGATAATTTTTTTTTTTTTTAATTGTTTTCACGTAAAGATTTTACGTATATAAACGAGGAAAATTGTATGTCGTTTCCGAGCTCAAACTTGACTAGTATACTAAGTCAACTTCCTCCACATAATCTCTAATTACTAAATAATTATAAATTGTTGCTACTATTCACTAATAAAGTTATTCTAAAAGTTATTTAGTAGTAGTGAGACGGATGAGGATGAAAATGTAACAGCAGCGACAACAAAAACTACTGGTGAAAGTGGAAAAGTAGCAATTATAGTGAGAACTGCTGACACAAAGATTCAGTATCGACAGCAATAGCAGCTAATAATGACAACTGCTGCAGTGACCGCTAATAAATATTTGTAATATAAGAGTGGTAGTAATAAGAAATGTTGATATAAATTCATTTGTTCAACTATTATTGTCATAACGCGTAATAGTGAATTTAAATACTATTTAAATAATATTATTGTGAAATTCCTGGTCTAGAATATTTTAAAATTTAAGTATGGGCGTACTTTTATCCCTAATAATACTAGGTTATAATAAATAATGTTGAGCTTATTAAACTTGATGTGACTAGCAATGAAGAAAAAGTTAATTTTAATTCAAAAAATGACTGGAAGAAAAAAAAAATAAATACGTTTCTTAATGCTGAATCTGAATTAAGAATTTTGGGTCATTTTTTAAGAACACGCGAATTATAAGTAAAGAAACTGAAAAAATTTTTCTCATACAAAATACCTAAAATGAAATTTGAAGGTTTAAAACCTACTGATGATTTATTGTGAATTTAAGTTTTGAAAAAGCTGTAAAAGACGTAGAATTACAAGATTATGAAAAACTTAGAAAATTAATATAGCATTCGGTCAATTTATTCCTACTAAAGTTATTTTAGGTGGAATGATTTTTATAAAGTTAAAGGAGAAACAAATAATTCTTTTGAAAAAAATATCGATGTTTCTTCAACAATCAATGTTTCTGCGGGGAACTTTTGGAGTTGAACTTATTTTGAAAAAATATCGGAGAACGGGTTAATTCATTATGCAATTAGAAACTTGGAGTTACGTATTTTAATATTTTTCTAATTTTAAATAATCATTTACGTAAGAAGGTATATGAAATATTTGGAAAAAAAATTTCTTTATCGTCATGCAATGTCACATACGTATTACTTAGAATATGGAGAACCGGAGTCTTTTAAGTTGCAATTACAAAGCAAGATTCTTGAAATAATTTAGAATGAAGATGCAGAATGTAGTATCTTTGCGAAAGTTGTTGATGAAGACGACAAGAAAACCGATTTCTTTAACTACCAAATCTATTATCCTCCGCATGATAAAAAATCACGACTTGAGTCGTGGTTCTTTATCATGCGGAGTTAGGGTTCCACAAAATATCCGATCCGATTTGGATCCGCGGATCGGATCAAAAATATGATCCGGATGAGATCGTTAAGTTACCCGTTTTATTTATATAGTAAAATGTTTTATTTAAAAAAGGGTTTATTTAATCGTTCGAAGTGTTAGCGAAGGACTATTTACTAAACTAGCAAAATTTGTTTTAACCCCGGGTTTGTCTCCGTCACAATCGACAATTTTATTTGAATATGTATCACGATTATGTAACACTACCTATTTGTCCCCTGAAACGCCAAATAAATAAATGTGCAACGCGAATGACTTTAACTGCTTCCTTGGCAGAAACAATTTTTTTTAATAGCATATTTAATTAAAAAAAAACTTATTTTTCTTTTTTATCTTTTAATTAATTAAAAAAAAAAATAAAAAAAAATCGGATCGAAAATTTCGGATCGGGTTTAAAACCTTACTCGGATCTTTTTATATTATTTGTAAAAAGAATAATAATTTGAAAAGATAAAAATCGGTAGTTTTATTATTTTTAGGTTAAAAAATATTAGTTATTTAATAAAGATTTATATAATTTTTTCAAGTTATCAAAAAAAAAAAAAAAAAAAAAATATCTTAACCAATAATTTAACCGGCCCAATCAATAAATTATCCGGATAGCTCATCCATCACACCCCGAACAGTATCAGGTGTCCCATTTAGGTTAAAAACGAAAAAAAAAAATAATTCACGTTGTTGGTGCCACCTGTTATGGAAAGCTATGACGCTCAGGAGGATGGACGTCCCATATAATTTATACTCACGGGAATTTAAAGTTATAGTCCGACAATCGGGACATAATGATTACAGTCCATATACTGTAAATTTTTAACGTTGCACTCTAGAACTCTAGAAGTTTAGTTAAAATAGAATAATTTATATCAGTATAGAGCGAAATAATGAATGGTGCAGTTTATAATTGTTGCATGCATAAATTATTATTAAATACTCTGGTTCATTAAATCCTGTGTTTTTATCTCGTCGGTTAATTTTCACGTTATGGTGGAATAATGGATAAATGTCGAATTTTTTTTCTGGTTTTTATATGTTTGGAAATTCATCTCTCAACCATAATTTTCGAAATTAATCTACTTTTTAATTTGTTATTTCTTATCATGGCAACATTATATTGAACCACCTTTAACTTAACTTTTCACGCCAAATTATTGGTAGCACTAAGTCCACAATTGAGGCTTTAAATTGTTTTATTGGTATGATAAAATCTTACAATGATAAATAATAAAAAAAAAACAAAAAATGTAATGAATATAAATTACTAGAAATACAAATAGAAATATTTTGTTATACTACTGTTGCTGTACTTTTAGCTCTTTAATAACTTATTATCATTTATTTTAACCTTCTTTATTATAACTTCCGGAACTTTAGTTTCTTTTGCACAAGTCTTTATTGTAGTAGTTATTATTGTTTTAATTCCATACTCATCCGTTTCACTAATGAGAGTATTTGTTTGATTTTTCATTGGTGCTCCAAAACTATCAGTTTTAACCATTTTAAGAGTTGTTTCATCTTTATTAACATCACTGGAAATTTCTTCCGATCTAGAAACAAATGATTCATTATGTATTGTTTTATCATTTAAATCTTTTGTTTCGATTCTCACTTTAGCTTCTGGTTTTCCATCTTCTCTAGTTGTTGTTTCTGTTGTAGTTGTTGTTACAATTCCATTTTCATCTATTTCACTACTACTAAATTTTGTTTCAGGAAGTTTTTCATCTTTATTGCCAATAAGTTTTTCAGTTGTTACTGTTACTGTTGGTTTTCCATCTTCATCAGTTTTTATTTCTGTTGTAGTTGATGTTACAATCCCTAAATCATTTGTCTCATTTTTACTATAAATTTTTGTTTTCTTTTTCATTTTTCTTGAATCACCAATTTTAGCCAATTGATCACCTTGTAGGATGGTCATTGATTTATCATTCTCAGAAATTTCTTTGCCTTCACTAGAATTTTCTTCTGGTTCAGAAAAAAGTGTTGTTAGATCAAAAATTATTGTGCCTTTTGAGTCTATCGTGTTTTTTCTTACTGTAGTTGCTGGTTTTCCATTTTTTCCGGGTTTAATTTCTGTTGTAATTGTTGTTTCATTTCCATTCTCATCTATTTCTCTACTACTGAAAATTGTTGACTTTCCTGTGGGTATAATGCTCTCTATTTTAGTGTAAGTAATGTTAGTTGGTGATGACACTAATTCAGCAAGACTATCATTATCTTTTGGAACATTAGTGTTAATAATAATTTTTTTCTTCCCGTTGGCATTCTTGGTATAGTCTATTGAAACGTCATCTGTATTTTCATCGACATCTGTTGGAACCTTCAATTCATCGACATCTGTTGGAACCTCAATTTCATCAACATCTGTTGGAACCTTCATTTCTTCAACATCTGTTGGAACCTTCATTTCTTCGACATCTGTTGGAACCTTCATTTCATCGTCATCTGTTGGAACCTTCATTTCTTCGACATCTGTTGGAACCTTCATTTCATCGACATCTGTTGGAACCTTTATTTCATCATCATCTGTTGGAACCTTCATTTCATCATCATCTGTTGGAACCTTTATTTCATCATCATCTGTTGGAACCTTTATTTCATCATCATCTGTTGAAACCTTTATTTCATCATCATCTGTTGGAACCTTCATTTCATCATCATCTTGTGTTTCATTATTATTATCACGTTCTTTTGAACTTTCTATAGATCTTCGAATATTAACAAGGTTGTTATCAAAAGACTTTTCAAATTTCCTAGCTTCAAATAGTTTTTTAATTTTTAATATAATTAATATTTTTGATTTACTAATTTCTTCTGATGAACTGATATAATCAACAAAATTTTTAATATTTTCAATATCATTAATTAACCTCACTAATAAAGTAGCATTTTCTTGATTAAAAAAGTGATCTCTATAGTTTCTTAAATTTTTTAGTACTTTTGACGCTTCTGATACTTTATTTTCAAAATTTTTAAGTATTTTTTTATGATTTTTTGCAGACTGACATGATTTTACTATTTCTTCTGATGATTCTATTACTTTTTCTAATCGTGAAGAAAAATCTGAAAATGACATTTCTGAAAATGACATTTCTAAAAAAAAAAGAGAATTAGGTTAATACTACATCGCATGGTGAAATTCTAGGCCACAAATCTTAGTTAATGCTTGCCTTTAGCATTAATATTATTGTTATGGAAAATGTTTGGTAATTTGATGAAATTATTATTAAAATTTGAATGAATTTTATTATCGCTAAACAAAAAAAAAATTAACATTTATTTATAAGGAAAATTGATAGAAAAATAAAGAAATAAAATACCTTTCAAATGGAACAAAGAATGAACATTTAAGATCTTCATTATCATCTGATAATTTTCTAATAACTTTTTTATTAAATGAAGGTTTGTTATTGGGAAACTTAACTTTAATATGCGTAGAACTTTGTTTCAAAAGAATTGATCTATGTTCATCTTTTTTTCGAATATAAACTAATAAATTTTGGAATATTCTTAAAATTTTTAAATTCATCAATATTGTCGAAATTTATTGCATTATTCAAATTGTTCATATATTTTTCAA
>QZLH01001084.1:23123-36202 GCA_003833135.1 Oehlia diaphana | reverse complement strand
GACCCCTGTTTGGATTGTATGTAAAATACCTTAGTTATCGGCTTGATAAGCTTACCAATATTATTATCAGGAATGTGTTCAAGATTCTTTATATCAGGACGCCACATGAAAATTCCATGTGAATTAGAGCAGGGGATAAAGTAACTGCAAAGATAACGTTTAGCCTGAATGAGATCATTCATGTTCTTTGCTGCATAAATAAGCTGCTTAAACTCATCAATACTAAAGGCTATTTTTTGCTCTACGAATTTTACAGCTTGTTGTTCACTCATCTTTTACTTTATGCAGGGTTGTGTTCAATTTATTTTTCAGAATCCTTAACTTGGATAGTGTACCTGTTGCTTCGGATACCCTATAGGATTCAATGTTCAATTCAGAATTTTTCGGACGAGTGGTATCTGTCTTGCACTTCCTGGTATTACTGGGCTGATTGGAGGCTAAGAATGGTGAGACAGATCAAAAGAATTGATTTTTTCGGATGAGTGGAATCTGTCTTGCACTTCCTGGACTTACTGGGCTAATTGGAGGCTAAGAATGGTAAGACAGATAGGTGCAAGATAGATAAGACAGATAATGGGGGTAAAAATAAAAGTTTTTTTTGAAAAAATTTTGTATAACTTTTTAAAATATCTGTCACATCTGTCACATCTGTCTTACCCCCCTTTCTTTCCTTTTATTCTCCTTTCTGATGGGATGAAGAGTATGTTTTATAGAGTCAGATGTTGAGACAGATAGGAAACAGATGTGGGTGGATATAAAGGGTCAGACTTTCAGGTCCTCCTCCTTATTGATCTCTGGCAAGGCTCTTTGAGCCTCTTCTGGCTGTATTGCTGGGGTTACCCCCGGAGGGGAGATGTAGGTACTGCGAGGCCTTGGCCAAGGTGGGTAGAACCCACATCCAGACCGATGACACAGGATATGAAGTATCAAGTTCAGAAGAAAAGGAACGTATCTGTGACATAATAATATACGACATTCCATATACCTGGTTTTCTGAACAAATAACAGTAGAACTAAAACTTTGGGGCAACCCTATCAAGCTATCGATAAAAAGACAGCACAAAATAGCATTATCCTCATTTTCCTTACCACAGCTCAATAATAATTGGACTACAGATTTAGGAGGTATATCAGTGCGATAGTTTTCAGAAAGAGAAATTTCAAACTGTAGTTTACAACATTTCGGAGGATGTAACTACGCACAAGATGGTACAAACAGGTAAAGGCAAAAATAAGCTTGTTAGATATTTCAAGAAATGGAGGCCATATGCAAGGTCTTAGATTATCATCAAGTTTTAAGCTTGGAAGGGATCAGGTTGTCATGGTGTCAACACTCTACGCCTAACCTAAAGAAAGTACCCTTGACTAAAGACCATTATGAAGGAAAAAAGGCAGATTCCAGTAATGCGAAGTCAAAGAAAAAGGATCAACAATCCTCATCTAAAGCTCCTAATAAAAGTAACAAGCTGAAGAAAACCTTAGGCCAGAAAATGAAGGACTCTAAGAGATCAGATAACTCAAAGAAGAAGGCGAAGGGTAATAATAATTCAAACAAGAAGGTTTTAGCAAAAATTTTAGAATCATTTATGTGTCTGTATCACAATTTTTTGGAAAGGAGACTTGTCCTCTCCATTTTTTGTAAATTTTTTTTTTACCTAGTATGATTGCCTTGCTATAAGTAGGCGCGCTTATAATACAGGTCCTTTTTTTCAAGAAGTTAGGGTCAGTTGCCAGTTTTTCTGGTCCTCAATGGTGGCCATTTTATAAAGTCATATTTTTCTTGTATTAATCCATCTCTTGTTTGTATTCCCCGCCTCTTCACATAAAATAAATAAATAAATGAGTCTTTGATCATCAAATTCAGATCACTAGATGTTAAGATAATCACAAATGGCAAAATAATTATAACCTTCATCTTAAGCTAAAATCAGCTAAAATTAAATAAAATTACAACTACTGTTTTACCAACAAATTTATTTGGTTTAAACCAAGTAAAGAATATTTAGAAACAATCCAATATATTGCCCAGAAATGTGTCCCCCTTCCAAGAGCTGTAGGCGAACTTAAAGCTGTACTGAAGGAAAAATAAAAATTTAAATAGTTCTGTTTTTGAAAAGGCTGCCACCCTGGCATTGTAAAAATTTGATGTAGTATGGGAAGCAAACTAGATATAAATTTTTTATTAATACATATACTAGTAGAAAAATATGAATATTTTTATTTTTGTCTTTATTTTCAAATCATATGATACTTTCTGAAGTGACTGTACTAAAGTGTGTATATATGGAGTAATATCCTTTAGTTGATAAAGATTCTTTTTAAAAGAAATCATATTTGATTTTCTTGAAAAGGTATAAGAAATAAATCAAGCCATTTTTTTGCTTGGATTGCAAAATTGCAAGACCAGTTTCCAATTGCTTCATAACATTATAAAGTGCATAAAAATCTCTCCACAATTGACTAATAAGTTTGGCACATTCTTTATCAAAAATAATTTTAAAATTGAAGTTACACAATACAATTTCCTTATCACACACTTCCTATTAAAGAAGTATAAAACCAATTTTGCATATCATAATCTTGTTAAAAATAAAATTTAACTCATTAAATTAATTTTCTGATTTAAACTTTTGCTTATATTCTATTCCAAACTTTCAACATTATATGAAGTTCATCAGGCACATAATGATCTAAAGGAATCATTAGAAAAAAAAAAGCTTTAAGATACTTAGATAATAAAGTTGAAGTCTGTGATATATGATTATTATTATTTGCCTTAAGCTGTTCCATATTTTATTGATTTTGTAAATTTTATTTTTATTTCTAATATCTATTTTCATGCATAAATACTAAGTATAGAAATAATTAGTACTTGAACTAATATAATAAAAATTTTCAATTATTGCTAAAATAAGGTTTAACTTTCTAATTTACTCCATTAGAATCTGTCAGTCTAAATCTTATACACTAAAATATTTTTAATTCAAATAATTCTGTAATTTATATACAAAAAAAGTGATAAATTTGTTAGTAAAGTATCTATTACTAGTAATAGTAGGTATTAGAGTAGATTATAATTAAAAATTAAAATTAAAATTATAAATAGCTAGTACATTTTGGTAGTTTTTAATTTGTTTAGTTTTATTTTTATTTTTTTTTACAAAATACTTTAGAAAATAATACAGATTGAAATGTGAAATCAGGCATCAATCAGTCACCAATCAGATACCAATCAGATAGCTGATTGGTGACTGATTGGTAACTGATTGATGCCTGATTTTTCACTTTTCGACCTGTGTAAAATACATTATTCTATTTTAAATAATATAATTTTTACTACATAATTGTTTTATATTTAGAAGTAGAAAATTATGAAATATTACATAAAGTAATAGAACTAATAATTAGTAAATTGTATAATTTAATAATAAATAGGTTTATTTCAAAAAGTTCTATATGAGTGTTAGAGTTTTTTAACAATTATTTTAATTAGAATAATAATTTATAAATAAAATTATAAAGATTTTATCTACAATTTGCAAGTAATTATTAGCAACTTTTATTGGAAATTCTTTTGATTCTACTAAATATTGAAAGTTTTCTTCAAACCAAATTCTAAAAACTGATTTATCTGATTCATATTCAATTTCACATTTTACAGTATGTTATTAATTTCCTCTATCCCAACTAGTTTGAACTAAATAAATCCCTTTTTAATAATGTATATTATCCTATCGGTATTATGTATATACTGATGGATTTTTTTGGAAATTATTCCACCAGTATAAAAAAAGTATAAAAAAGTATAAAATCCATTAGTGTATACATCATACATAATGAGATAAACCTGTTATTCCATGAGTATCTAATAAATACTCCATATACACTGATGTTCCTTTTCCTTCGGGAAGGCTCCCAAGGTATCGGTGAATATTTCAGTTATTCATAAATATCTATAGAATAACAAGTATTTATCATCTACGTCTGCTACTCATGGATAAATATATAATTTATTTTATTAACATTTTATCTTTTTATTACACTTATTTTAAATTTTATTATTATTTCATTTTTATTTTCAAACTTCAATAGCTCTCCCATATTTTATTATTTCAATATTCTTTACTAAAAATGGCTAATTTTTTGAAATATTTTTATAAACCTAGGTATAATAATTTTCAAAATAATTGTGCAATTATTTTGTAAAATTTTTAAATATATCAAAATATTTTTAAAGTATTTTTGAAATTAAAATATCAAAATAATATCAAAGTTAATTAAATTATAATAATAAAATAATAACAAAAATATTAAAAAATTATTGTGATATTATTTTGAAATATTTTTATAGACCTAGATACAATACAATTACAAAATAATAACAAAAATATAATAAAAGCATTTTGATATATTAAATGTATTTTAGCAGTATTTTAAAATTGTTACAACATCATTTCAAAAAATTGGCCATTTTTAGTAAAGTTATTTTTAAAATTAAGTTAAAAAAAAAAGATAATTTTAAAAAGTTTTGAAGCATGCTTCAAAACTCACCTTCGTTTTCCAGTTTCTCAAAGAAAGACCTACAAAAAAAAGAAAGGAAATGTTAGATACGTTTTCTAAAAAGAATTATTTTTTAAATTTATTCTAATAAATTAAATATTAATTAAATCTTAGACGAATTATGAGCATATTTAAGATAACTTTTAATAATTAATAATTTTTATTTAAATCAAAAAAATTGCAGAATTCTCATCAAATTTTACTTTTATTAAAATATTATATGTAAGAAAATAAAAAAATATTCTTATTTATTTTTCTTTCTTTTTACTACTTTCTATTTGAGTAACCAATCTACTTTACTAAAAATGGTCAATTTTTTGAAATGATTTTGTAATAATTTTAACATACTACAAAAATATATTTAATACATCAAAATGTTTTTGTTATACTTTTGTTATTATTTTTAATTATATTGTATCTAGGTCTATAAAAATAACTCAAAATAATATCACAATAATTTTTTAATGTTTTTGCTATTATTTTATTATTATAAGATAATTAATTTTGATATTATTTTAATATGTTAATCTCAAAAATACCTCAAAAATATATTGATATATTTTAAAAATTTTACAAAATAATTGCACAATTGTTTTGAAAGCCATTGTATCTAAATCTATAAAAATATTTCAAAAAATTGGCTATTTTTAGTAAAGTAATAATAACTAAACTAAAATATAATTAATCTAAATATAAATTATTATAATTATAAATAATTATTGTGTAACTAAAAACTATTTTTTCAATTAATATATTCCCTTTAACTAAATATTTATCTGATCATGTAATCATTATAACTACTTATTAATCTTTATAAAATATCCAACATTGTCAACTACAATTTATAATTAGTATTATTTTATTTAAAAAAAAAAGGATTTGTTTTAAAATATTTATTTTGATCAATAAAAGATATAATAGATAATCAAAGATAAAAAGTATAAGCATAAAAAAATTGACATGATCATATGCTAACTTAATCTGTATAAATTGTGTAACTTATTTTTAAAATGTGCACAAAAATTATTATTTCATTTTTATTTAATAAAGTTATTTATACAAACTTTTTAATATCATATAAAGAAAAATTGATATGAAAAAAGTTAGAATAAAATAAATAGTGTAAAGAAAAAATTAGAAAAAAAATAGCGCAAAAAAAAATTTTAATGAAAAAATTAGTGCAAAAAAAATAAATAAATAAAATTTTAAAAAATTAGTATTAGTATAATAAAAAAAATTAGATAAAAAGATTGATAAGTTTACCTTTTTAACTGATAAAAAAAATATAACAAAGATTTTTCATAAACAAAATGAATTTATATATTCAAAAGTTGAAAGAATAGAACTATAAAATAAAATAAAAAAATAACAAAAAATATTCTAAATAGTATTTGAAGATAATAATATATCTTGTGAAATTGTTCTTATAAAGAGATTTCATCTTCATCAATTATTCAAATATATTAAAAGGTTACTAATAAGGATAAACTAATTGTTTCTCAAGTAAAGAACCCAAAAAATCTAAAAAAAAAAATAAAATAAAAGATAAAATTAAAAAAATTCAAAAAAGACTTCTTTAAAGTAAAATAAACTAAAAATAATAATAAAACTAGTAAAAAAAAAAGAAGTAAAGTAAGAATAAAGAAACTTACTTTTCTTTATTAAAAAATCTAAAGAATCTGAATTAAAAAATAAAAAAAAAATATACATACTAAGCTTCAAATATATTCTGAATATTCTGATATTAGTCTAATAACGGTTCTCATTTATTTATTTGTATCACAAATTTAAGATACGTCAAATGATTAAGTAATTTCAAATATTTACACATAATTATATTATAAGGTTTATACAAATTCAGATTTAAATTTTTTTAGTAATGCTTAGGATCCTATTGAAGTCATAACCTCAATGAAGATATAGATAGTGTATTGGTATACTTGTATTTGATATTATTACTAATTCTTTTATAAATTTTTTTTACCCTAGTTTACATTTTATTATTTCTTTTTTTTTTGTTTTTTATATCTTAAGTTTCATATTGCAGTTATAGTGAGTTTATGAATACTTATAGGATGTAAACTAAAAGAAGGAGTTCTCCTCTAAGAAAGGATTTCTTCAAATATGGTCACTCTATTATGAATTAACAGGTATTTTGATACTTAATAATATTAAATTAGTTTCTTTTTTTATTTTAATATGTATATATTATAAATTTTAATTTTAAATCTAATAAAGTATCCAAATGTGCTGCAACTAAAAAAAAAAAAATTTTAATATAAAATTATTAAAAATTCAATTTAAATTTTTAAGTTATTATATATAATATCCTTTAAGATTTTAATTATATATACTGTATATAATAAAATTTTTAAATATTTAAATAATTAATTCTTTATTTAAATATTTAATTATATTACAGATGGTAAGTTACAATATTATATTTATTTATTTTTATAACTAATAAAACTTATACTGTATATATTTAATTTAGTTATATATATAATTTTCTAATATTCTGATCAACACGTAAAAGCAGTAATGATCTCCGTCAGGGTACATTGATTTGTTTATATCTAACTAATTTTGAGTAGGGCATATCCGTGCCTAGTGTAATAATTACAACAAATTTTATTTTTGGTGGTTCTAATAATAGCTATTACTATTTGTTATTTGAATGTCTGATCCAATTGGTTTCGTTTATATCGAACAAAAGTCTCTCTGGAAGAGTCATCGCCGCTAATAAACAAAGTTAATTTACTCTTTTTACAGAAGCGCACACTATTCCAAGCAATTCTAATCCGACCCAATTTTCTCAGGCACATCTGGTCTGACTTTGCAATTTCCGTTTGACTCAAATCCGATGAGCAGTCAATATAGTCGTTCAATATTGCCGATCCAAATGGCGGACCTAAATGTATTTGACGCATCCTACGTGTGGCTTTCCCTTTATTTTTTCCTCAATCTCGCTCTGACATTATATAATAAAGCTGTTATGCAGTTATTTGATTTCCCATTTCCATGGACATTAACGGGAGTGCACGCTTTGTGTGGTGCGATTGGGTCCTATTCGTTCTATTGGCTGGGAATATTCACACCATCACGTTTGAATGAACGTGAAAGTATGGTGATGCTTCTGTTTTCAGTTTTATATACTATCAACATTGCTATTAGTAATGTATCACTGTAAGTTACTCAACTTTTTAATTTATAATGGCCTTTACAAATATTAGCGGGTTTCAAAGTTATATTAGAGATGAGGTAGTTTAATGATATTATATATGAAAGGGTTATTCCAAACTGATTGATCAATTTATAAATGACTTATCAATATTTCTTCTATTATATCGTTCTTAACAATAATAAGACATTTGGTTACTGTACCAGTAAGTTATTTAATATTCAAAAAAATGTTTTCGTGTATTTATGACATTTTAGATCTTATTAAATTGATCTACCCATTTTTTAGTTTCATCAAGTGGTACGTGCGATGACCCCAATTTTTACCATCATTCTCTCTATTCTCTTCTTAAAAAAGAACTTTTCAACTATGACATATATCTCTTTGCTTCCGGTAAGTTTAAATTTTAAATGCGCTAATATTTTAGTTTTAATTTTAAAATATAATGTCGTTCTTGTTCATAGGTTGTTTTGGGGGTTGTATTTGCAACAGTAGGCGATTATTATTTTACAAAAATGGGTAAATGAAATAAATTTACAATATTCTTCTAGATTAAATCCTCTGTTCTATATTGTTGAAGATTGTCTGTTCTTGTAGGTTTCTTTTTAACAGTCCTTGGCACGATATTAGCCGCTTTGAAAACCGTCGTTACAAATCGAGTTCAAGTTGGTCGTCTTAAGCTTCATCCCCTAGATTTATTATTGCGTATGTCGCCTTTAGCATTTGTTCAGACTGTAATCTATGCTTATGTAACCGGTGAATTGCACAGGGTACGTGCATTTAGTCGGACTGAAATGACAACTTCTTTAGTTATCGCCCTTGTTACAAATGGGGTCATTGCATTTTTTCTAAATGTTGTGAGTTTCACAGCTAATAAAAAGACATCAGCTTTGACAATGACCGTGGCTGGTAACGTTAAACAAGTTTTATCTATTATTTTGGCGGTTGTGATATTTAATTTAACTATAACGCCAACTAACGGTCTCGGAATCTTTTTGACATTGCTTGGAGGTTAGTTTATATTTATCAAAATGCTTTTAAATTATATAACTGAGATAGAATTATAAACTTACTTCTAATACTTAACTTCCTATTCGAAATACAGGCGCGTGGTATGCGTAAGTATAATATCTCCTTGAAATAAAATAAAATATATTTTTTACTTAATAATAATAATTATTATTTTTATTTGTAGAAGGATTGAGTTTGTTGAACGTAACCGCACCATACCACCTTTAGGTCGATAATATAAAATTTTATAGTATTCTATTTTTTTTTTTTTTATGAACTGGAAATTTTTTCCACTAATACATCATTTAATTTCGACACATACCTTCACAATGCACATTCACAATTAAACATAACATTAATATCGTTTCTATTTTTATTATTGTGTGTTTTCTGTGAGGGACAAGTCAAAGGTTAGAAGTGATTTTTTTATTATCAAATGAGTAAATGTGGGTTAGATATTTTCAAATTTGGTTTTGTTTTAATTATTTACGATTTACTTGATAAAACTGGTGTGTACTTTACTAATTGTACTAAAATGTACTTAATGTACAATAATGAAAAAATACAGGTTACATCATATTATGATTTATTACTTATATTGTTTAAAACCTTGCTGCCAATATAAATTACTAAATAATTTGCAAAAAGTATATAATGCTTTCAATTATTAATAAATAAATAAATAAAAACTTTGTTTATTGAATCATCCCATCTAGCCTGCAGATATACCAAATAAGTAGAATTTTAATAATATATGATCCAATATATTAAGAAATAATAAAATATAAAATATAAAATAAATTAATACTAAAGTTAGCTATAATTCATTATTGTTAGATCATTTTTATAAATGCAATAATAACAGTTATTTTAACATTGTTTAAATTTTAAGTTATAAAAGATAAAAAAGGGTAATACAAATAGAAAACTAATTTAGTATAATATTTATTAGTTTACATGATTTAAAATACTAATAAATTTATATATTTATTAGTATTTTTTTTTTAGTATTAAATTGTATTAATTTTACTAAATATTATATTCTACTAATTGAAAGTATTGCCTGATTATAAATATTATTTCTAACTTTTGAAAAAAAATAATTTTATATAAAATTAATAATATAAAATTATGGAAACCCATATTTTTTGTTTGTTTCAGCCAAATATATTTTCATTAATAAAATTATATACATTTAGACCTTTATATACTGATATTACTGTTTTAGAAAAAAAATATCAGTATATTAAATTATCAATTTATAAAAAAAATTTATATAATATTAATATATAAATAATATAATTAATATTAATATAAAATATTTAATATATATAAATATACAACTTTACTTTTTATTAACAAAATTGTACCATTATGTATTATATTAAAGATTAAAAATAAAATTATATTATTAATTAGAAATTAAAGTAAAATAACTATCTAATATAATTAATTTTTATAATGTATTTAATTTATTTTGATTATAAAATTATTTAATGATGAATATTTAAGAAATATAATAAGATCATCCAAATCATTTAAAACCTGAACTTTTGAAATTATTGATGGAATTTCTTCATTAGATTCAACTTCTAGTTCATTTTTATTTAAATTTTTAAAGATATAAATTTTTCATCAATCAACTCTTTGTTATTTTTTAGATAATCATCAATATAAATAAATTTATTTATATCCATATAATAATTAAATGGAAGTTGATTAAATAGAAATTGTATTTCTTTTTATTCTGCTTAATTATCTTTTTCTAATTAATTAATATTTTCATTTACTTTCTCTTGATTTACTAATAGAAGTATTCCTGTATATTTTCAGTAATTATGAATTATTTCTTATTCTAAGTATTTGTACAAAAAACAATTGCATTATAAATATTTAAAAAATTAGCTTCTTTATTCAATTGCTATAAAATTTTATATATTTTTCTATTTTTTACAAGAAGTTTTCAATAATTTGCTTAAAATTAAGTGAGTATAAATTATATATATTATTCAAATTATTTTGAACTGCCGTAATTATAAGTAAAATTCTAAAATTAATTATAATATTCCAAATTATTTTGGCATTTTACATAGTAAATTACATACAATGGCTTCCAAAAAAAACGCATCAGGCATATTGTTGATCATTAATCACATGTATTGATGTCAAATTAAAGCCAATCAAATTAAAACTTAAAATGTAAATCATTTACCATGTGATCTACCAAAATATAAAATTTGCCATAAATTGATTGATTAATTTTTCATGTATATTACATTTTATCAAAAAATAGTAGTGTGTTTTTTTTGTCACTTGTATTTTTAATAAATTAAGTATGTTACAAAAGTTAGCAAATATCTTTATTAAAAATTTAATAATAAAATAAATATTAAATAGTCTAAATTATTAAATAAATATAAAAAAAACCAACAAATTTGGTAATTTATTAATTTATTTATTTGATAATAAATTCAATAATTACTATATTATTAAATATATATTTATAAAATTAATAATGACATATTATAAAGACTTTTTCTATTTGTACACTAATGTGCGAAACACGAATCACGTGTATATCATACTTTTTTGGAGATCTGCATAAAAAATTTCCTTTTTTGGAAATTTGTGTAACAAATTTTCATTTTTACTGAACATCAAAATTGCCTTTTTGGAGTTGTATAACGTTACTATAGTTTCCATAAAAGGATATTCAAGTGAATTTTGGCCGGAATTATAAAATTTGGCCAAAATTATAGGGCGCGACATATAATATATGTGACAAATAAGGTTTTTCTTACCGAAAAAATTCTCTGTCCCTAGAATAAATAGTAAAAATGAAAAACAAGAAGGGTGTGACATGGGTGACAAATTAAAGTCACGTGAACCGTATTTTGCACACTAGTGTATTTTAAGAAATTTTCTATTATAAAATATACTTTAAAAAAGTTTTTATATAAAATTATTAAATTCTTCATAATAATTGACTAGTGAGGGAATAGTTATTTATTATAGTTTCAAGCACAAAAAAATTTCATCATGATCGGATAGGTAGATCTGATGTAATCGATTATCAAAAATTGTGTAATGATCTATAACTGATATAATTTCTATATAAAATAATATTTTATTAAATATTTCCGCATCCAGTAATTACAAAATAATGAAATATAGCTCATCAGAATCGTCTCATTGAGACGAATCCAATGATAGTTTCTACATATTTTTAGGTGCGATATATAAGAAGATAAATATAAATATGTAAAAAATTGGCATTCTTTTTTTAATAGCTTTACTGAAACTCATCAAATTTGAAAAATATAGTAGAGACATTTTTAAAATATGGTTGCTATATTGCATACACATTTCTGTTAACTCCGTAGTAACTCGATATCAGCAACTGAATATATCAAACATATGTTACCAATATATATTTAAAATATGTTGAATTACTGTTGAAAATATGTTAAAAATATAAATAATAATATAGGGATATTTACATTATATATTGAAAATATGTTAAAGATAAAATAAAACAATATAGCAAATATTATCATTATATTTTTACATGTATACAATATATATTAAAAATATATTTGTCATCTATCTAAATTTTAAATATTATTAATTTTTCAATTCTAAATCTTTACAAATCTAGTATAGACTTTAATCCGATTTCATTCTATATTGCATCATAATAAAATTCATTTAAAATATAATTTTGATTTCCTTCATTATGCTAAGTATTACAAGTATCCCTACAATTGTGTATAAAAAATACATACAGATTGTGATCAACAAATGTAATTGAAAAGACTTGGAATCAGCACGATTTTTCAGGCTTCTGTCAAAAACATTTGCTTGATACTCACAAGAACTGATCATCTAAAAAAAAATAATGAAAATTTAATAATTTTATTGTTAAAAATAAAATTAATGTAAAAACTAAAGAATATTACTCATCAAATGGTATATCTAAAGAGTCCAAAAGTCACTTAAAGATAAAAAGAAATGAAACTGTTTAAAGAAAATTTTTTTCTTTACCTCCCTCACTGATTTTCCTGCACATTCCAATATTTCAAAAAACCAGAGTAAAGTTGACAAAATGTTAGCAATCACTTTGTTAAAAGAATTAATTCAAATGCCCAGTAAAAAATTGAAAATCCAGAATTTGTACAGAAAATATTATTGTAAGAATTCTGTACAAATTCTGTACAATTAGTGAATGAAAATGTACTGAATATGTACCAAATTATGAAATATTCCGTACTTGTACAATTTCTGTATTATACTAATTTTATACAGATTATGTACAGATTTTGTACAG
>QZLH01001083.1:2327-15129 GCA_003833135.1 Oehlia diaphana | reverse complement strand
CTGGTTTTAAGCTTTTAAAAAAATTATTTTATGTCAAAATCCATGCATTATTGACGATTTAATGAGAAAATTTTCAAATTCAATTATTTTTGATACACACTGTATGTCCGAAGCTGTTGTTCTTTCCTAATTCTTGTGAAAATTGTAGCAGCTTTAACGAACGAAATTCGGTTATAGAAGCATATGAAAATGTCTATCAATATTAACTTTGGTACGTTATTCTTTTCACAGGCTTTTAAATTAAATTATTTATAATATAAATAAAAATTAATTTTACATTAAAATATTCTAGTTTATTTATTCTTGTATATTCTCGTATAATCTTGGGTATCTACAATTATTTTTCTTCAGGTATTTCCTCTTTCAAATATTCTCCGAATTTCAATTAATCCCTGAGACCATTCTCTATCAATCCTCTCTTTTATTTTTTTTGTATCCAAATGTGAACTAAATTCTTTAGAAAAATTTTCAAATACAATTTTCATAAATTTATCTTCTCTCTTACTATTAAACCCTTTACCATATAATCGTATCCATACTCAATCTTTTATATCCTGGATTAGCAAACATATATACACTCTTCTGATCATTACTCGCAGTCTGAAAACTTGATAACAGATCCGATCATTTTCTATCTAATCTGTCCATTTACCAATTTTTAATTTTGTTAATATAAAATCTCCTTAATATTTTTTGATTTTCTCTATATAATTCCCTTTCTTTATCCTTCCTAATTGATATGTTTTTCTATGTCTTTTTACTTGTTCTCGAAATTTTTTATCTTCTTCTCTAAATCTTTGTATTCTTTCAATTTCTTCTTCTGTTGGTCCACTACTAGATCCACCACTTTCTCTATTTGTAAATAATCCTTCATACATTCTTTCTTTATTAATACTTCTACACTCTAAACAATAATTTCTTTTTTAGCAACACAAATCAATTCCACATTTAAATATAATCTGAAAGTCACTGATATTTACCCAACAACTATTATATATTTCTCAATTACTTAAATCAGAAATTAAAGGTTTGAAGTAGAATCCAACTCAAAGATGCACTATTGCAAAGATATCGTTCTTGACCCGTACAACGTGTTTGACTTTACCCGCATAATATATTTTATAATAAGGGTGGTCAAGAAAATAAAATAAAAATTTAATAAGAACATTTTTTTTTATACGGAAATCCGGAATATTTCCCTTGGTACTTTTTTAATGTCCTTCATAGTTCTAGATCATTTCCATGTTTTTTCATAATAGGCAACCAAAAGTTGCATTGGTGTCAGCTTTTTTTTAAGGTACAATGTCCTTCATACAGTAGTACTTTTAGGTCATTTTCGACCCAGCCCATGTTTCTTCATAATGAGCAACCAAAGTTGGTGTCGTATGTCCAGTTTGGTTTTGAAATTTTTATTGGAGAAAGAAGAACGTAAATACCTTTTGCTGTACGGTGGGTGACATCAAACTTTTATTTAAGGGGCTAATTCTTTATAATATATCACATGATCTAAATGACATGATTTTATATTTAAACCAATCATAATTAAGTACTTAAAACTCCATTATTTTATACACGTGTAATTCTGGCTAAAAATATCATAATGTCAATAATAATATTTATAACTTTTGATGCAATAATCCGTTTTAATTACTCAACGTAGTTAAATAGTTATTAGCGTTTTTTTTTATTAATATTTAAAGATCATCAATTTTCTTATGGCACTATACTGTTAAACAAAGGATCTCCGTTAATGCGCCCATAAAAGGAAAAAATAGTATTACCGGATCCAGATTCCGGTATTCCGGTATTTCCAAATCACAAGTTTAAAATTAAAAGCCTATCTGACTTCGCCTACCAATCATTTAAAATACAAAATTTTGTGGATTATTTAAATCGACTCAAATTATTTTTTTAACGATAATTTTTTCTAAATATTTTTTTTTTTTTGTTTTTGTCTCGCTTCGATCATCATTATATAATATATACGTTCTAAAATCACGGACACTCCTTTATTTAATTTATTTATTTCTGTATTTGTAAGTAATGAATGCATTCGTACAACGTTTAAAAATTTTCCGCATTATTTAACGCGATAAAATTACTGGTTGAATAAATACTAAATTTAGCATATATTGAATACTGTTAAGGATACTTTAGATTCATTGTCAATTGTTTCAAAGTTCGTAGTCTAGAAATTCAGATAAAAATCATTTAAAATAATGAATTGTATTACAGTCTTTTCCGGATATATATATATACATGTATAATATATTGACGTAATATTTGGATCTTTATAATGAACAAATAAAGAAATTATACTATTGAAATAAAAATAATCCTGTGAAATTTTGTATGCAACAAATGGGAACAAAACAAAATAAATTTCATTCTTATCTTCCTACAATTCGGTTTATAAAAATTTTATGACGTTCCGAATAGAAAAATTCGTTTTCTTAAAAAGCATTCCGACCAATAATTTACTGGGAGTAGATCATCCGAATTTGTAAATTATTTGTTGTGCATGCTTATAAATGAACCGTCTATTCACTTTGTTCTTTTTTTTTATAAATAAACTCCGAATTTATCATTCAAAAAAAAAAAAAAAAAATTGTTACATATTTAATACTGCGGATTGTACAATTAGGAAATCGAATTAAAAAAAAAAATATAAATATATAAAAATGTCGGAGTCAAAACGCTTGGATAAAGCAGCAGAAATCATTGATAAATCTGCAGAAGTAATGACAGGAATGGTCGATGCATTCAAAAGCAATATTCCAAACGGTACTACTCAAGCAATCGTAACTGTAGCAGAAGCCGTTGCTCCTTTTCTACCTCTTGCGGCGCTTGTGGCTACTTTAACAAAAGAAATTGTAGAAGCATATGAAAATGTTCAATATAACAAAAAAACTTGTAGTGCATTAGTCAATCGAGTTGAAGCTGCCGAAACTTCAATTAAAGCATTGATGAGACAAAAAGAAGAGAATCTTAAAAATTTTCGGGATCAAAATTATTATAAAACTTTTATAAGATTTACAAATTGTTTAAAACAAATTAAGAAATTATTTGATGATATTTCTCAATTACCTAAATTTAAAAAATTTGTTTCGAGTGCAAGTATTAGAGAAAGGTTTGAAAAGAATATCAAAGAATTCAATAGCTGCTCTAATGATTTAAATTTAGCAATTTCTATCGCTACACAAGATCAAATGAATAAGGATTTGATAATTTTACATGATGATATGATTGAAATGAATAAGGTACGTAATCATATAAATTTCCTATTTTCAAGTTAATTTCTTTTGACTAAGTACTTTTAATGATACAGGAAAAAATTATTTTTTTTTTCACATACGATAGTTTTTACATAAGATTGAAGGTGGTATCACAGATACAGTTAATAATACCGAAACAATCGTGAACAAATTGGAAATTCAAAACAATGAAATAAAAATTATAGTTGAAAATATTATAGAACAAAATAAACGACTTACGGAAATGAATGAAAGACTCGATGAAGACAAAAAAGAAAATAAAACGATCAAATTTACTTCGCTCAATAGAGTAATTGATTCTATTTTCTTACTTAATAAACAAGTAAATGAACAAAATTCAGCAATAATAGTTAAAGCAAAAGAAATTAAAGCTTCAGAACTCAAAGATCCTCTAAAATATGTACCACCACGTCAAGGTAGCAGAGTAAAAATTCAAAAAAAAGTTTATAATGCATTGGAAATTGCTTGTAAACCCATTTCTGTAGACGATATCCAAAAAACTCAAAAGCACCTTGCTATCTTAGAAAAATTGGATGCTTGCCCATATATTATTAAATTTCATGGACTATCGGAAATATCTACAGAAAAAGTAATGGTTTTTGAATGGGCAGAGCTTGGAACTCTAAAAAATGTTTATAAAAATTATAAGATTGATTGGGAGGCAAAAATTTCTATTGCAAGAGATATTTGTCGTGGTTTAGCTTTTTTACAATCAGGTATGATAATTTTTATTCATTAGTAAATATCCAATTTCGGTGCAATCATTAACTTCTTAATTTTGTCATTTCACTTTACAGTAAAGATCTTGCACCATGATATTCGATGTGAAAATGTATTAATTAATGAGAACATACAACCAAAACTTACCAATTTCAAATTTGCCCGCGAATTTCATGCTAATACTACTCAAATTGATGATATAAATGCTCTGATACATTGGTTGGCGCCGGAAAAATTAAGTCATATTTCAACAGAACAGGACAAAAAGCCTAAAAAAGCGGATGATTGTAGATATACCATTCAATGTGAAATTTTTAGTTTTGGAATGCTTCTTTGGGAACTTGCTTTTCAAAAAATACCATACGAAGGTATGAGTATGTTGGATATACAAAAATATGTCTTAAAAGGCAAAAGGGAGACATTGAATTTCGGATTAAGTCCTCATCCAATTCAAAGAGAATTTGGTGAAATTATTAAACTTGCTTGGCAACAAGATCCATCATTACGCCCGGGAATCCAACTTCTCTTTAACATGTTACAGGAGTCATATGAGAAAAATGTATTATCAAACAAAGGTTCTCCAATGCACCCATTAAAAGAAAAAGAAAATACTATCGATGGTACTGTAGGAGATGAAGAATTAGATGGTTTATGTCTTTCGGATTCTGAAGATCAAAATGAACCAGTTCTACAAATCGTTGTACCATTAATTCCAGTTAAGGAAGGTTTACAAGCTCATAAAGAAGGCAATCATAAGAAAGCTTGGGAATGCTTTGAAGCGAATGCAAATGTTGGAGATATATTAGCAATATATTGGCAAGGTTATTATTATTTGGAAGGAAAATATGTTGATAAAAACAAACAAAAGGCTATGGATTTATTTAGAAAAGCAGCAGATGCTGGCAATGCCGATGCTCAATTACGATATGCTTTTTGTTTAATTGATAAGGAAAATAAAAACATTGATAGTCATAAATTTATGAAATATTTACAACTAGCGGCTGATAATAATAATGCTACGGCTCTTTATAATCTTGGTGATGTATATTTCTCTGGTAAACTGGGTATTAAAAAGGACAAGGAAAAAGGTGTTCATTATTTGAAACAAGCTGCCTTACATAAGCAAGCTAAGGCAAAAGAAATATTGGATAAAAATGATATTAGTGTATATCGATAATGAGTTATTATCAATTAATTTTTTTGTGTATATTTTATATAATATTAAAATAATAAATAATAAATTATTAATAATTGAAAAGAATTATAAACATTTTTATCCTTTCATAAAGTTTCCTCATGAACTCATGAACTTTTTCTCTTAATATTTTAAAATTTTTTCAATGAGTCTCACAATTTCTCTGTGATGTTTATTACTTCAATATTAAACTGGATACTGAATAGAGATGAGGATCGGTTCGTCAGTTCTATTTCGGTTCTTCGTTCAGTTCTTTTAAATATGAGCTACATGCGTCAAATTTAGACGCAGGTAGAGCATGCGATGAAGATCGATTAGAAAAATTTTGATTGGTTATCAAACGATGATTGGTCCGCGATCGTCATAATTTTGATGCCAATCCGATTTGGAGCGGTTCCTTCGAACCAGTTCGGAGCTGGTTTTGGAACAGCTTCCGGAGTGTTTAAAGTTCAGAATCTGCTAAATTAGAATCAGTTCGGTTCAGAACTGCTCTGTTTGGAACTTCCCCATCTCTAGTACTGAATGCTTGCAAACAATTATTTTGAACAAATAACAATACAAAACCTCAATTTCAATCTTTAATGGTTATCCTATAAATATATGACAACCTGTTTGGAAATTTTGGAATCCAGATATATTTTTAAGTAGAATAATCTCTGAATTATATATATATCTTAGGACCAAATTAGATTACAAATAGTAAATGGAATCCCATATATCTATAAATTCACAAATAATATATAATAATTGTTTATAAAAGGTTTTTACTTCAAATCACCGGGTGATCATCACCGTTGGCCAGAATTATCAATTTTTACCGGCACTATATTTTTTAATGCTGGTCGATTGTCATAATTTCAGTCACCGGTGATCATCACCCCCAGTGATAGTTAGAAAAATTCGTTTATAAAATATAATTTTAAATTATTAATAAAAAATAAATATTATAAATTATTAAATATTAAATTATTGGTAAATGGGATGAATGCTGAAAAAAAAATCCAAATTTAAATTTTGATCATTTGATCCAGAATATTTGTTATTTTTTTTAAAAAAAATTTTGTTGATTTTGGTCTTTTTTTCCAGCATGCACCCCCAAATTTAAATAATATTTAAATATTTTTTTTATAATCATATAGGCAGATTCATAATAAAAAATAAGATTTAGCCAAAAAATCCAGTTTTTTAAGATTTTATAATAATGGAAAATGTATATTTATTTAGAATCCCAAATAATACTAATACAACTCACATTTGATTTTACTTGGAATTTATATTAAAATTTTTAAAAATTGCATATTACATCAGTATTTTGTTATAACTTTAATATTAATAGAATTATACCATACCGATCAAAGTGATGTAAAAAGTGTCGATTGTAGTGATGGTAATAAGATAGGTTATTTACAGGATAAAGAAAACAAGATTTTTAATTATATTTATGAATAAAATATATTTTACTTCAAAAGTAATTAAATATCATTTTGATTTATTTGACAAAACTTTTTTTTTAAAATTTTTTTTGCTAAATCATATGACTTATTTAATTCTAGTTAGAATTAAATGATCAGTATATAAAATATTCTTTTTATGGAACAAATATAATATTCTGCATGAATCAAATTTTTTGAACTTGATTTGAACTTGATTTAATTTTCAAAAATAATTATATTGAGATTCAGTAATCCAATTCTGATAATTTTTTAATAAATAGGTTTCGTTACTCTAATCAAAATAAAAAAATATTAAAATCAGATCACTAAATCAAAAGTTATTCACAAAATACATTTTTATACTTTAAAAGCAATCAGAATCACACTATATCACAAATTAATTCATGAGAACACTAAATTAAAGATGAAATTTAAATTATATATTAGACAAAATTTAAATTTACTCTTATAATAATTATATATTAATTTATATAATTTTCAAATAAACATTATTTTATTAATAAGGCCATATAAATAAAATTATTAATTTCTTATTAGTGATCAGATCACATGAACGTTACAAAAAACACTTTATTTTTTTTTAGTCACATAATACTGGCTGGTAGTGCTTCTAACAAATCAAATTTGATCAGATTAGTAATATAGTACAACCTAAATTAATCATAAAAAATAAATTATTTTTTGTAAATATCTTGTAATTTAGCAATCCAATTTTGATGAATTTTTTTATTTTTGATCAGCTTAATATATTCTACAAAATAAAAAAATAATTATTAAAATTTAATTATTAGATTATAAGATAAAATTTTCAGATTCAGTTTAGATTTAAATCAATTTATTAAAATTTTGATCTGATTTAAATTTTTAGAAAATATTACTGGCTAGGTAAAAATTTTAAAACATATATAATTTTTTATTATTTAATTTATATAGTTAAGGAATTTTTTGTATTACTAATCTATCTTAAATTTTTTATGTGAATCACTAGATAGAATAAAAATTATTAAAAATAATTGGTTTTTTTCAGGTCACTAAGTAAAAAAAAAAATTCATTAAAAAATGATAAATTTTTTTCAGATCATTAAATAGGAAAAAATTTTATATTTTTTTAACCAATCAAATTTCAGAAGTTATCTAAATTTTTTTAAAAATAAATTATTTTTTTAGATAGTTGGATTACTTTTTTAAATTGATTGCTAACCTAATAGTTTTAAGAAAATTTACAGAAAAAATTTTGTTAATATTAATAATTTTTTTTTAAAAAAAATGAGACTACAGTCAACCTTTGTTATAACAAACCCTAAGGTTCAGATCTCAACTTCGCTATAGAGCTAAAGTGAAGATTTTAAGAGATTTGATTGGTTAATTCATTATAGTAAAGGGAAATTTATTATCCCTTAAATTGTAAAGGCTAAAATTAATTTTAAAAATTTTTGAATTTTTAAAATATCTTAAGATCTAGTGACCATAAAATGATGAAATTATATTTGTTAGATTTCTCTTATTAAGATATATTTAATAGTAACAAAAATATAACTCTAAAATTGATAAATAAAAAGTTATATTAATTTATAAATTTTTAGATTTTATAAGTTATTCTATTATATAATATTTGTAAAGAATAATTTTATTTCTATTTGATTCTTCTTATTAGGATGCATTAAATGGTGGTAATTTTATATTTCTAAAGTTAATAGATAAAAAGATATTTCAATTTAAAAAATTTTGGTATTAATTGTTATAATTTGTTGATCATTTACTTTTAAAAAATCATTAATTAAATTGAACTTTTTTTTTAGAAAATACTATAGAATTTATTACAAAAATATTGGTTTATATAATACAATATTTTAAGGTATTTAAAAGTGTCTTTAATTAAAAATAAAATTGCAGGCAAATTTGGTTGCAAAACAGTTTAAGGGATAATTGTCTGAAAAATTCACTATATCAAGAATTTGCTATATTATGATTTGACCATACTATTTTTATCTAATATAAATATATAAATTTTTAAATAAAAATACTAATTACTGATCTTAAAATTTTAAATCCATAAAACAAAAACTAATTTTTTTTAATATTATATTATTTATTATTATTATTATTATTTTATATTAAAAAAATTACATTATACTTTTATTAGTTAAATAAAAATAGATAATATTATATTAATAAAATTTTAATATTTTTAGTTTTTTATTAATCATTATACATTTATTAAAAATAAGTCAAAGCTATTACAAATATATAGAATATATATAAGCAAGTTATAAAAACTATTTATCAAAATAAACTATTTATCATCTTATTTAGAGCAATCAAGCAGTTATAATACTATATAAGTACAATTTATATGAAATAACTTTATTATAATCTAATAGATTCTGTAGTCTAAGTATGACAAATTATAAAACTAACTCCAATATGGACCGTATTACTATTATAAAAATATTAAAAATAAAAAAGTAATATAAAGGATTAAAGCTTTCTATAATTCTCATGGGATTTCTTTACCTATCAGTAAAATGACATACAAATAACTACTAAAATCTATACTTTTGTCTTAAAACAACTTAAGTAAGAAAAGCAAAAGTTTTTCTTCAGCAACTTTTGCTAAAAAAAATGGTCAAATGATTAGTAAATAAGAAAAGAAGTTGATTTCTATTAATATTTTTTTATTATTTGCATTTTTTATAATATTAAATAAATAATATAATTATATTGAAAAAAATTTAATAAATATTTTATAAAAACAAATTTTTAAAATTTTTAAATAGTAATAATTTTTCAAATTGATTAATAATTAAAAATTTAAAATTACAGTCAACTCCCTATATAATTACCCCTTATATTAAAGCTCTAATCAGTCCGGTCTTAATCCGGCAATCCAGACTGAAAATTCAGATTGGTCCAGTCTGGGTTGATGCTTCAACCTGGACCAAAATATTTGGTCCAGTCTGGTCCAATTTCAGATTATAAATCTAATCCAGACCAAATTTTACGGATTGGACTAGACTGGACCGAATAAATATTTTCGCAATGGTTTTATATTAAAACCGTTGCGATTGTAATTATTAAATAAAAAAAACGTTGTAAAACATTTTTTTTAATATCTTATTATAAAAAACATTTACGCAACATTTTTTTAATTAATTTAATAAAAAAACGTTGTGAAAACGTTTTTTTTAAAATATTATTATAGAAAAAACATTTTCGCAACGTTTCTATAATTATTTAACGAAAAAATATTGCGAAACGTTTTTTCAAAGTAATTTTAACTAGAAAAACATTTTCCCAACATTTTTTCAATTAATTTAATGAAAAAACGTTGTGAAAACATTTTTTTTTTAATATATTATTATAGAAAAAATGTTTTCATAACATTTCTATAATAATTTAATGAAAAAACGTTGCGAAACATTTTTTCAAAGTAATTTTAACTAGAAAAACGTTTTCGCAACATTTTTTTTTAATATATTATTATAGAAAAAACATTTTCGCAACGTTTCTATAATAATTTAATGAAAAAACGTTGTGAAATGTTTTTTCAAAGTAATTTTAATTAGAAAACCATTTTCGCAATGTTTTTTCAATTAATTTAATGAAAAAATGTTGCGAAAACATTTTTTTTTAATATATAATTATAAAAAAAATGCGCAACATTTTTTTATTATAGTCTGGTCCAGTCTGGTTCTGAATTCTCCTTTTAATATAAATCAGACTGGACTGAAATGAACTAATTTTTCAGTCTGGTCCTGGGTTACTCCCCAACCTGGACCAATTCGGACTATTTAAAGCTTTACCTTATATAATCATATCATATAAAATTCCCCTTTATAAACACACATATTTTAATCAAATTTACTAATAAATATATTAAAAAATCCTCCTCTATAGTCACAATATATGACTTTTTTTATAATTATATCCTTTTTTTTTGATTCTGAAGGGTATGACTATAAAGGGGGTTGACTGTATATATTATCTCATTTTTTATTATAAATCTACTTATATATTATATTATAAATAATATAAAAAAAAATTAATATATTATAATTTTTTTAGTAATTATAAAATAAGGAAACAAAAAAATATTATTATAAGTAAATATTAGTATATATTATATTGATATATTATATATAGAAATTTAATAATATTTAATTATATTTTGATGATTGCATCCTACTAGGTGAATATAGCTTATGATAATTTGTTTGTATGGTATATAAACTACATATCAATAAAGCATATATAAATCATTAAAAAAAAAAAAATAATAATAATATTTAATTATATTATTATTTAAAATCAAAATTTATATATTAAATATTATAATATACTCAATGGTTATTTAATATAAAATATTAATTACCAAATAACTGTTATATTAGGTAAATCAAATTTAATTAGTTTTGAAATCAACTAATTAAATTTGATTTAAATTACTTTAAGCCTTTAGATAATATTAGTTATTCAGCTTAAAATGCCAAATAAATAATTTATTTAATATTAAGATTCTACAATTTGATTTGACATTTTTTAACATTTGATTTGAATTTAATTTAAATTTAATAAATTCAAATTAGCTTTATTTAATTTTATCTGAATGTGATTTAAAATATTTTATCAATTTAACAAATATTTGATATTTGATTTTTTACCATTTTTAAACTTCTTTTTATTGATAAACTTTATCAAATAACTGAAATATTAACTCTTTTTTTATAGAAAATATTAATTTCAATAATAATATAAATTTTATATATATTTAAAGATAGTTTTTTTTACATATTTACACAAAAATATAAAATATAGAATATACAAAATATATATATAATTTAAATTTTAAAAATTTCTGCATATAAATAAAAATTTAAATAAAATTTATTAAAAATAAAACAATGCATATTGAATTTTGTGTACACTTCTTTAATATTATAAGATTATACAATTAACATAATATAGTAAAATATAGTAGTTGATTTTTATATTTGATAATTTAAAAATTAGATTTAAAATACTATTATAATTTATCAAACATAAATTAATTTACTTTTTTTTTCTTTTTATTAGGATTTATGCTGATAAACAGGTTGCATAATTATATTTTACATTATTGTACAAACTACATTTATTTTAATAAATTTATTTACTTATACTTTAGATAAATTTTCTAAAGATCTTTAAATCTTATAATTTCTAGTGTTTTTCTTTAGGTTATCTAATTATCCTATTTATCCAATATTTTCTTGATCATCTTTTATTAAATTCATATTAATTATAACATATTAATTAAATTCTAATTCTAAAGTTTTACAGTTTTTATTATTAATATAAGATCATAAAACCTTCATTACAAAATTTACAAATAATTTAATTAGTTTACTTAACTAATTTCTGTACATTTATATAATATAAATATTGTTTATTAAAAGAAATATATAGGTTATTAGTTACCATTTAAAACTAAACTATTATTTATTAAAATAAAAAAATCAATATCTGATATTATTAGATTTTATATTTGAAGTATTAAATTTATTGCAATTTTGAAATAAAATAAAATAAATGACATTAAGATTCAATAAGTCAAATTAAACCAATGTAAATTGAAAAAATCTAATATAAAATTATGTTTAAGAAGTTTGTAATATAACATTAAAGTAATATTTATTTACAATACTACAAATTATAAGTATAAATATAAACATTTATAGATGCTGTTATTTAATAGAATAATAAGGTAATATATTTTAAAAAATATTATATAACTAACATTCTAAAGACTTTTTATCAATAAAATACTGAAATGTAATTTGCCAAATTTTTTGTTTTTTAATAAGGATAAATCTAATTGTAACATCCTATTATGCATTTTATTTATAACAACTCCCAATTTTATCCAATTAAAATTTAAGATCAGGCGTAATGTAAACAAAAAACAAAAGATCAGTTGTGTAACCAAGATAAAGAATTTTTTAAAAAATTTCAAGAAATTGCTTATAACTTAAAATTAAAATTTTGTCTATGAAACTGTCTTAAGTACATTAAGTAAAAGTTTTCCAAATTAAATTTTGCATGTAAAAATTTTATTTGTAAAACATATACTAAATTTATTATTAAAAAAAAATAAAAAAAGGATGTTACAAATAAGATAT